>CM067298.1:51493315-51656782 GCA_034231615.1 Meghimatium bilineatum
GCATAACGGTGGCACAACGTAATCACGCTCCCGGCGGAAATCGCATGGATATCCGTGCTGGTTACAATGGAGCGAACGCAAAACAAACAACAAACAAACAGCTTAGTTGCAATATCTGAACTTTTTGGTCACACACTATTTCTGCATGGCTTTTTGGTCACTTTGATCTTTTAAGGGATGTGACAAACAACACCACCTAAAAAACATCCTTAATCTTCTTTTATGATATGCATAGTCTGTCAGTGTTGATATTATTTGTTTCCTTTTCACATCTGGTAACACAAGTGGTCTTTTGGCCTAAATACAAATATTTTCATAAAATTATAGATTTGTTATGCTTTATGAGTGTCTTCTACCTATTCTGTGCTCACTATGATAAACAGAAATAGTGTGGTTTCTGCTGGGGTGTGTGAAGTACGTTGCACTGCTGGTTTATAGTAGATCAGTGTTATTTGTGCCTTCTAGCCCAGCACATCGGATTTCAGCATTATTTTATTTCAAGTGAACTGCCTCAATATTGTGAAATATATTGCAAATTTCTCTTCTGATCAATTCTTTGTCAAAATTGGCTACAACTCTTGGCCTAATTTTCATGTGTAAATGATTTGAATTAGAAATATCAAATTTCACTATCCAACAGTGCAATGATAGTTTACTTGCAGAAATACTTTAAAATCTTATTTGTGATCTCTGTCATAAACTTTACTTGCAGACTCATTTTTCCTACTAAACTACACAACACTTGTAGAAATTCTGATCATGGACAATGTGAGCTCTACCCCAGATATAACCTTAAACACCATCTGTCTTGTGTTCAAGGGTGTGAAATAGTGCAATTTCAAGCTCAAATCATGCCAATTGTATGACAATCATGTGTAAATGAGGTCTTTTTATTGGCTGTAAACAAATTAAACAATGTGAGCTGTCTATTGACAAGTAGACTTTTTGATATAAATTGGAAATAAACAAAAATTTTAATTAATGACTGCATTTTCATGAAAAATGTATTTCGTAAGGTCTATACTATTTCAAATTCACACACAAAATTTCGATTATATGCATTATGTATTTGCTGAGATACATCATTTTGAAGTTGAACAAAGCTCGTGAAATGTTCTATAGACAACCAATCTGATGTATTGCTAAGTGTGATATATTTGAATATCCAGAGATCCCATGCATAATTCAAACTGCTTTGTTATGAGAAGTTATAGAGGCTGATCTTTGTTTAAGAGGATGTCCATAAAGAACATCAACAATTGGGGGGGGGGGGGCAGAAGAGTCTTCTAAACAAGTTTGATTGTTGTCGGCAAGGGGTTTGACAAAAGTTGGCGTGAACAACAAAAACATTTATATACCACAACTAATTTGCTTATATAAGCATATTTGAATTTTTTCTCCACAAAATCTGAATAAATCATGTAGTTTTTTCACACTTTTTTCTGCAAATGCTGGGATTTTGAGAGGGTGTGTAAAAAATATTGGCATAAATTCTTGACAGATTTTGGCCAGGAGGGGTGGTTGTGTTCAAAAAACTGATGATGTAATTTATGGACAGTTCAGTTCAGTTCATCTGACAAGTAATATCCAGTCACCCGTGTGTTGCCGGGGCCCGAAAGGGGAGCAAAAATAGCAACACTGCTTACCTTCCATGCATATCGTAAGAGGCGACTAAGGAGGTTATGGGATGGAGTTGGCTGTCCCATCCCATATAGGGTCAGTGACCCAAAGCCATGCTGAAGTTGGATGTGTCAGGCCGAAAGGCACAGGTTATGGGATGGAGTTGGCTGTCCCATCCCATATAGGGTCAGTGACCCAAAGCCATGCTGAAGTTGGATGTGTCAGGCCGAAAGGCACAGATATCGCAGCAGTACTGTAAACCATGACACAACGCATTCCGTTCTCCGGACTACATCCTGATAATCTGCAGGAGTTTGAGAACGAACGCAGAAGAAGAAGAATATCCAGTAAAAACTTTTTTAATTAACTCATATTGATGCCAAACACTAAACTAACCTGTCCATTTGGACGTTCTGCACGTGGACACAATGGATTTTTCAGGTCATGTCGTGGAATATTTTCTGATGTTGTTTTTTCAACCTGACCTAGCCAGGGCCGTTTCGAACGATGAGGTGACACAACAATCCATCTATCACATAAAGGATTATATCTTAGATGAGCATGATCTGTAATATAAAAGGAAAGTATGGACACTCAAATTCTATGATTCTGTATATCAGTAACAGGTAATGATTCTGTATGTTAAATCTGCCACAAGTGGCAGTGATTTTAATTACTGGTTTTTTATACACATGAATGTAAAAGTGACATGATTAAAGAAAGTTAATGATTTTTTATTAAAAGGAAGACTTTAAAATATTAACTCTATCTCCGTAAGAGTTTTCCAGTCCTGTTCGAGTGTATTTAGAAGTTTCTATTGTATGTTTCTTTGAATCCCCAGAAAATTACAGCGATGAAGCTTTTCTTTCCTATTTACAATTAGTGTGGAGGGTGTTTCTCTAAAGGTTTATTTCATACGTTAGAAGACTTCATCTATCAGCAGTATGTAATCAATCTTCTTCTGCATTCATTCTCAAACTCCTGCAGATTAGCAGGATGTAGTCCAGAGAACGGAATGTGTTGTCATGGTTTACAGCATTGCTGCAAAACCTGCAACTTTCGGTCTGACACATCTGACTTCAGCATGGCTTTGGGTCACTGACCCTATATGGCATGGGACAGCCAATTCCATATCATAACTGTCTTAGTCACCTCTTACGACATGGAAAGTAAACAGTGTTGCTATTCTTTTGCAACCCTCTCAGGCCCTGGCAACACACTGGCAGAAATCAATCAAGTACCACTCCAGTGGCGTAGGTGATCATGTGTCTCCACAATTCCTGTCTCTTGTATTGTTAAATAAGTTCAGTTAGTGACTTCTTTTTGTGCCATAGTGACAACCCAACCAGAAATTTCTCTTCATCTTCCTCTTCTCACATTGATCTTTCTGGTGGTTACTAAATGTTAAAGTTTTACTTTCCTCATCGCATACTCTAAAATTGAATTGTCTGCTTCTAATTTGTGATATAATTTGTTGTTTTACTCCAGCATCTCTGAGAACTTCTTACATTAGTTTGCTTGGCTGCCCATGGAATTTTCACCATTCTTCTTTCTTAAAAACAACATCTCAGTTGCCTCCAGCTTATCTTGGGCACTTGTTTACTGTCCATGCTACGCTTTCATAAAGAATGATTGGATTAGCGCAGTATGCAATACTTTATACGCAGAGAGAGTCTGCGTATGAATGTACAAGGCAGATTACACCATTTTGTATGCAAACATGTCTATAACATCCCTATAAAAATGGAATAATATTCTGCTTACCAGTATGGTGGGTTGCTCTGTGGTAATTTTAGCAACATACAAAGATAAAGAGTTAACAAAGAATAATGGAAGAAATGATGTTTGCATATAACTTGTTAAATTATCTTTATAGAAGGTATTTTCTTTATATTGCCTCATTACAAGTCAGACATGTCTGAAATTCAGTTATTTCTTTAATGTAATTACAAAATGTGATGACATATATTTTCCATACAAAAGTGAGTATGCCGCATATCAGATTGGCTTCACATATTAGTGGTCCTGGGTTCATTCCCTAATTGAGGTGGAAATGTTTTCAGACCAAAACGGTTCGCGCATCAACCCAGTCTTAATTGGGTATCAGATTAATCCGGTAAGTAAAGACTGAAGAATAGGAAATGGCTATCTCACACCCATACGGCATTCATAAATGCTATGAGTAAACTGTACTTTCTGCATGCCTTTAATGTTTATAGTTATAAAAAATATAAACAGTAAGACTAATGTGTTTCTGACCTAATAATAGTAAATGGCATACTAGTAGTTACCTGAAGCATTAAACTGTGCCATGTCACAAATAAGGAGAAAATGTTAGAAATGTTTGCTGGGGAGAATAGTAAATATATCATGAAAATATACAATAATTGTTAATAACTTCAGCAAAATACAAAACATTCAATTATTAAAAATACAAAGTGAATGTCCATTCAATATTATGGATTATTCAATTATGAAATTATTCATTCAATAATGAATAATTGCAGCTTATCTTGCATAGGACATTGCTTTTCAAATGCTATTAATTTGTATGTCCTACTAACACATTCAATTGCATGGCTAAATCACTATTTTCATAGAATCTTTGGCAGTTTGGATGTTGGTGGTTGAAGATTGTATGAATAACCAAGAAGCTAGAGAAAACCTGATGAAAAGCGCTAGGACCACGGTAACACAAACAGAGAGTCATAAGGAGAAGTAATTATATATTATGTCATGTAGACACTTTGTGAGGCTATTCCATTTTATATACATACAGCAACTGTGGTTTTTGTTTCTTGATATATACTATGAAGGGCATACTCTATGTGTCCCTAACATTAGATGTGAGAAAGAATGTTCTTCAGAGCTATGTAACACTGAGTCTAACATATGGAAGCGAGTCTTTGACAATAAATAAACAGGATAGTGAAAAATTAAAGGCGACAGAGGCAAGGTTCTATATAAGAATGCTGAGAGTATCATAGACAACTAGAAACACTAACAAGTGGGGGAGTGGGGTGATGAAATGTGAAATGGGGGTTATTTAATAACTTCATGGAAAAGAGTCAACAATAATCATAATAAAAAATACTGAAAACAGAGTTTTGGAGATCAATGATCGCCCATGCCAGTCAGCACGGCATCTGATGATCATACTTCGTTTGTTCGCTAATAATGTTACAGTGTTATTTCTTGTATAAATTGAACAGTGTTTTTCATTTCTTGTTCCACCATTGAATTTAACATTCATAGGGGTATTTGGAGACAAACATGTTCACCTTAATGTGTCAGTCTGCACATTCTAGAAGTATATGCTCTGCAATTTGTTTGGTTTGCCCATAAGTACATGAAAGCCCAAGAACTATGCACATGTCTAACAACAGAACAATCAGTGTATATAACCATTTCCCCTTCCCTGGAATTCTCACTGATCAATGCCTGCACTTCAGATTCAACATCAATAGGGCACCTATTCCTACATTCTCCATCAAGTGTTATTACTACCCGAAAGGAAGTATGACAATCTACTGGAACACTATCCATTCTGCCACATCCTACAGTGATCACACATTTTTTATAACTTCCTCAGAATGTCCCATCCAAAATTTTCCTCTCTTAATTCTTGATTAGAAAACTGGCCTCACAGAACGTGGGGCATTTCCATAAGTGCTCCGCCCTCTGTTCCTCGAAGGGTTTCAAGTCCAATGCCGCCAAAACAGACATCGACATCAGGGCACAGCTCTGGCCCTTGAGACAGGTTTCTTTGTTGTTCTGCCCACCCATGCCGTGCTCGTAACTAGTTCAAACACAACGTCGGCCTGTGGGAACAACATAGTAACTGTTATCGAAGGTTACGACTACTCCCTCTCTTTAGTCTACTACCTTTCACACACTGTATTTCAGTATGTAGGGAATGATCTTTATCAGCAATTAGGATTCGGAGGTAGGCTCTTGCTCTGCACAACTGTAATCTATGTTCCATAGTTGGATGGTCAAGTAAGAATATTGCTTAGAATGTGTCCCTTGTGCACCCAAGAATTTAGCATCGCCTCAATCTGGATCTTATCCAACCTTTCAGTCTGCATCTGGCTGAGTCATAGTTGCCAATGCATATTCCATCACAAAAACAACCAATCCTTGGTATAGAAAAAATAGTAACCTCTGTTCACTTTTGAGCAGCAGCCATTACTTTTATTGTTGAAAGACCTTTTCTTGTCCTTGAAATGATATGATAAACATGATAATTTAATCTCAGATTCCTGTCAAAATGGACTTCGTCAAAAAGGTGTCTAGCAAATGTGTTTATGTTATTCACATACAATTGAACATGATGCTGTCCAAGGAATGTAATGCATTGTGTCATGGATTGAAAATTCATTGCAATATCTGTCTTTCAGTCATACACATCTTTTTCAGCGCTCATTCTCAAACTCCCATTGGATCTCTCTTGCAGCAGGACAATGGCCCTACTAGATTTCCAGCAGGATATAGTCCAGAGAATGGAAATGCATTGTGTCGCCATTTTATTTGCGCCAATGGTCCGACACATCCGTCTTTGGTGAATACACATCTAATTTGAATATTTAGATTTTTTCTCAGGGTTCTAATAATAGTAGCTTTCCATTGCAGACAATAGTGGCAACAATTTCCGACTCATATTGTTGCAAACTCTGGTGTGTGCGAAGAGAACTGAAATGTTCAATTCTCGCATGGAATCCCCTGCCAGTTAGGACATGTAATAGTAAGAGTTAGACATTTGGGCACTTCTTTTTTCTTTTGGGTTGCACATTTTTTTTCAGTCTCTGTAATTTGGTTTTACACAGAGATGTAAGCACCTTTGCTAACGCACCACAATGGGAAGGACAGATTCATATTCCAAGGACGAACAGAACAGTGTGCAGCGAATGACAATCACCCTCAGTTTCCTGGATGAGGAATATCCACAAGATATATGGGTCAGAGTGTACACAGATGGGTCAGCACAGAATGCTGTGAGGAATGGAGGTGCAGGTGTATATATAGAATATCCACACAAGCCTAGAGATACAATCAGAACACCGACAGGAAAATTCTGCAATAATTATGATGCAGAAATCCAGGCAATTAGTGTGGCAGCTAAAAAACTGCTGAACTCCAACTCTGACCTACAGCCTGTGGTATTCCTGACAGATGCAAGGTCAGTGCTTCAAGCTCTCCAGTCTGGAAAACTAACAGACTTAAAAAAACTACTTAGCGAATTGTCTTACCAGTATAGGGTAACCATGCAGTGGATACCCTCTCACTGTGGAATACCAGGAAATGAAAAAGCAGACCAACTGGCTAAGGAAGGTGCTGCCGAAGACCAACCAGATATACCAATCACCTACCATCAGAAAAAACAGATGATAAAGTCAATAAGAAAGCCACAAACACCAACACAAGATGACTATCACAATATGAACAGATCAGAACAAGTTATAATTCTACGTCTCAGAACAGGACACAACCGACTCCGCAGTCACATGTATACAAAGTTCAAAATTGGCAACACGGCCATGTGTACATGTGGACAGGCAGCACAGAGTGCCAAACATATACTTCAAGAGTGTTCTGAGCATGAAACGCTGAGGCAGACATATTGGCCAGAGGAAACAACACTGGAATCAAAACTCTATGGGACACTGTATGAACTACAAAAGACAGTGAGTTTTATTAAGGAGACAGAATTACAGATATAGACATGTTTCAAGTGAACGAAAGAAGAAGAAGAAGATATTCCAAGGAGATACATCCCATGCAGGTGCAGTTTTCCTTGCAGTTTTCTTTCCATTGTAGTTTTGGTAGCGTACAAGACTTAAAAGTCGATATAAGTTATACTTTTCAGTTCTTCTTCTTCTGCGTTCGTTCTCAAACTCCTGCAGATCAGCAAGGATGTAGTCCGAAGAACGGAATGTGTTGTGTCATAGTTTACAGCACTGCTGCAATATCTGCGCCTTTCTGCCTGACATATCCGACTTCGGCACGGCTTTGGGTCACTGACCCTAAATGGGATGGGACAGCCAACTCCATCCCATAACCTCCTTAGTCGCCTCTTACGACATGCATGGAAGGTAAACAGTGTTGCTATTCTTTGCTCCCCTTTTGGGCCCCGACAACACACGGGCGTACTTTTCAGTTGAAGGACGCCATTGTGTTCATTTTTGGTCTGTGTTTTAAGTGGAATTACTTTGTAGTTTTTTTATAACAAGCTTTCACAGCTGCTTTGAACACAAAGTAAATTAATCTCATATATTAATATCTTGCTGATAGATTACTGAAAGGCATTATATATTTTAATTTTCATAAACCATTTCTTCACACATGTATGAAATTTGAATGTACATTGTTCTTGCAGTCTTGCATGCAATTTTAGAAAATGGTATTTCTATATCCTTCTTCTTCTTCTTTCGTTCACTTGAAACATGTCTATATCTGTAATTCTGTCTCCTTAATAAAACTCACTGTCTTTTGTAGTTCATACAGTGTCCCATAGAGTTTTGATTCCAGTGTTGTTTCCTCTGGCCAATATGTCTGCCTCAGCGTTTCATGCTCAGAACACTCTTGAAGTATATGTTTGGCACTCTGTGCTGCCTGTCCACATGTACACATGGCCGTGTTGCCAATCTTGAACTTTGTATACATGTGACTGCGGAGTCGGTTGTGTCCTGTTCTGAGACGTAGAATTATAACTTGTTCTGATCTGTTCATATTGTGATAGTCATCTTGTGTTGGTGTTTGTGGCTTTCTTATTGACTTTATCATCTGTTTTTTCTGATGGTAGGTGATTGGTATATCTGGTTGGTCTTCGGCAGCACCTTCCTTAGCCAGTTGGTCTGCTTTTTCATTTCCTGGTATTCCACAGTGAGAGGGTATCCACTGCATGGTTACCCTATACTGGTAAGACAATTCGCTAAGTAGTTTTTTTAAGTCTGTTAGTTTTCCAGACTGGAGAGCTTGAAGCACTGACCTTGCATCTGTCAGGAATACCACAGGCTGTAGGTCAGAGTTGGAGTTCAGCAGTTTTTTAGCTGCCACACTAATTGCCTGGATTTCTGCATCATAATTATTGCAGAATTTTCCTGTCGGTGTTCTGATTGTATCTCTAGGCTTGTGTGGATATTCTATATATACACCTGCACCTCCATTCCTCACAGCATTCTGTGCTGACCCATCTGTGTACACTCTGACCCATATATCTTGTGGATATTCCTCATCCAGGAAACTGAGGGTGATTGTCATTCGCTGCACACTGTTCTGTTCGTCCTCGCTTAGTATTCCTTTCACATGGGTCTGAATGTATATTGGCATTCCATGGCTTTCACTCCACTGGGTTTGCTCTGGTACAGACCTTAAGGGGCTGCCAACTTCAGGTAGGTCTGTAAGTTGTCTACGGAGTCGTTTAGCTTGATGGATAAAGCTGCTCCTTTTCAGTCGTCCCATTGCTAGATTTTGGAATCTTTCCTTCATTGGATGACTTGGCATACACTGAAACTTTTCTGCTTGAATTAGTACTTTTGTGTCTCTGCGTTCGCCAAGTGTTTGCATTCTTCCCATTTTCTGCATCTCTGCTATGGGTGTTGATTTCATTGCTCCCAACATTATTCTAAGTGCCTGGTTTTGCACTTTATCTAGATCTTGTAATGTGGTGTTTGATGCAGGACACCACGCAGCTGAACCGTATTCCAGGTGTGGTCTTATGCCTTGCTGGTAAACTTTACTGAGTATATTCCCACTGGCTCCCCATGTGGTTCCACTTAGTTTTCTCAGGATAGCTAGCTTCCTCCTGGCTTTTGTTGTTGCTTTGTTTATGTGCTGCTTCCATGTCAGCTTATCATCAAAAGTAACTCCGAGGTATGTGGGTTGTTTGTCTTCTTTCAAGAGCTCTCCATCTATCTTCATATGACCAGCTTTTTGTTTTGGTGAGAGGGTAAAGAGTGTAGTGCTGCACTTATCTGTGTTAATGCTGACGCACCATCTATTAGCCCATAAGGTTAGGGCATCGATAGCTCTTTGTATTTGTTTAGTGGCCACTGTTGCATGTTCTTCCGTGCACCAGATCACCAGGTCGTCAGCATACATTGCCACTTTGATCCCGTGTGGTAGTTCAGCAACTAGGTCATTGATGTAAACCAAGAAAAGTGTGGGTGACAGGACTCCTCCCTGGGGGACTCAATGACGCAGTAGAACTTTCTTGCTCTTGCGACCATCTAATTGTACCCTGGCTCTTCTATTATGCAGGTATGCTTTTACCCATTTGTACATTCTTGAGCTAACCCTGCAATTTCGCAATTTCTTTAGGAGCCCTTCTTTCCAGACCTTATCAAACGCTTTCCTGAGGTCTATCCATGCTGCTAGTACCAGTTTCTTTTCTTGGAAGGCATCCTCAATCTCTTGGGAGAGGTAGGTTGCCTGATCTTCAGTAGAGTAGCACTGTCTGAAACCTGCTTGCTGTGATACCAGAAGGTTTTCACTTTCAAGGTACCACTGCATCCTAAGATTGATAATGCGTTCCATTGTTTTACATAGACAGCTTGTGAGGCTGATGGGCCTGTAGTTGGAGACTGTGTTGCCATCTTTTCCTGATTTGAGGAGTGGTATCATTATTGCTTCTCTCCACGCCTGTGGTACATTACCTGTGGACCAGCTTGTGTTAAAGATCTGCAGTAGCTTTGCTCTTGCTGCACTTCCCAGGTTTCTAATCATTTCATTGGACACTACATCAGCTCCAGGGGACTTTTTCATTTTCAATTTTGATATTGCATGCTCCAGTTCTCTCATTGTGATTGGTGCCTCCATGACTTCAGGTATAGGTTCACCTTGTCCAATGTTTTGCTGGTTCTCTCGAACCTCCTGTTGTTTGTCTGGGCTGACTTTGACGTTATTGTCTTCTGCAAAGGAATCTGCAAAGTAATCAGCTGCATGTTTACCTGTTAAAATGTTTCTATCTTTATAAAGTGTGATCCTGGTATTTCTCCCTGTACCTTCATCATTTAGTTGTTTTACAAGTTTCCATAATATCCTAGTATCTCTTTCTAGGTTCAGCGACTCTGTTTTTTCTTTCCAGCTGCTCCGTCTGGCTTGTAACTTGGCTCTTTGAAATTTAGCCTTTGTTTGCTGATATTTGTTGTGATGTTCTTGGCTAGGTCTGTTCTCGGCCTGCTTTCTAGATGTTTCTATATCCATTTTTATCACTGTTCTTGTTCGCCATTTAAATTTTTTTTTTCCAACTGCTGTTCATTTATATTTTTTTGCTATTTTAGCAGATTCGTCTTGTTTTCTCAAACACAAAAGTGTATAGGTTGTAGAATATTTTATCGTAAATATCAGAAATATTTACTATTTAGACTACTCAAAATGCAACGTTAATTATGCAAATTAGCTGTCATTTTGAATATTAATTAGCTCCAATCGCACCTGAAAATTAGTACAAAGCAATCAACAGATTCGTCTTGCCTTTCCAAATGCAAAAATATATAGTTTTATTCATTTTTTCTCAGAAATAATAGGTATTTCATAAATTGTTCACTCTGCTATAATTCTTGGTCGCAACTTTCTTCACCAGTCTGTTCATATTTACTTATATGTTCTCAGTAAGTCTTTTCTGCCTGTATGTTCCCTGGCCCGAGAGGGGAGCAAAGAATAACAATGCTGTTTACTTTCCATGAATGTTGTAAGAGACGACTAAGCAGGTTATGAGATGGAATTGTCTGTCCCATCCCATATAGGGTCAACATGACCTAAAGCCATGCTAAAGTCGGATGTGTCAGGCCAAAATCGCAGATAACGCAGCAAACCATGACACAATGCATTACGTTCTCTGGACTACATCCTACCAATCTGCTGGAATTTAAGAACAAACACAGAAGAAGAAAAAAGAATTATCTTTCCATTAAATTTTGACAAAAACTTCATAACTTTTCTCAGAATTGACCTACAGACTTGGTTTAAGTATCATTTAATTACAAATTTCAAGGCCTATCTATCTTATCTATTCGCTGAAACCCTTTGTTGCCTTTTAGCGTCAGGGGTAGAAGAGTTATCTGGAGGCGGCCCTCTTGTGTACTGAGTATATTGTGGAATTTGTCACCTCTTTTATTTCAGTGGTCATCTTTTTCGTGGTAGGCATCTAGGTCTGCCTTCGCTGTATCTGTGTACCATACCTTGCTGTGATATGCTGTCTGATGGTAGTCTGCTGATGTGTGCAAACCATTTGTTCTGTTGTCTCTTGATGTATTATTCTAAGATTGGGTGGAGACGGTTTTTTTGTTGGATATCCTCATTCCTCACCCTGTTTCTTAGCGATATTCCTAGGATTCTGCATAAGCATACCATTTCAGCTGTCACAAGTTTACATTTGTCTTGTGCTGTCGTTGTCCACGTTTGGCATTGAAGCACAACGTTGGTATAATAATCGTTTTGAATAGTGTTATTTTGGTGTTTAAATCTACGTTTTTGTTTCTGAAGATTGGTGTCATTTGCCCTAGGGCTTTGTATGCTTTACTACATCTATTGTGTATTTCTTTGCTGCTCTTGCCGTCTGTTGTTATATTGCTTCCTAGGTATGTGAATTCTGTTACTTGGTTACCTCTGTTGTTTTCAATATATATAGTGGGGCGCAAATTTGGTTTTGTTCACCGTTGTGACATTTGCAGTGTTAGATAAGTTGCATAAAATTATAGATTTGTGTAAATGGGGGTTAAAAGGATTAGAATTAGTTCATAGATTTTTTTAGGAGGGGGGGGAGAAGGGTTAGAATCAGTGTTTAGATTTTTAAAATTATGAATTAAAAAAAGGTGCGAATCGATATGATATCACAACGGTGGACGAAATCAAATTTTTTCCATATAGTGGTGCTACTTTCTGTTCTTCCTATCTTCATTACTTCTGTCTTTTCTATATTTATTTTATGTTAAAGGTATGGTATGTTTGATGTAATCTATCTGTTTTCTTTGAAGTTACTCTTCTGATGCTGTCAATAGTGCTTGGTCATCTGCATCACATAGGTCTAGTAGTTCATAAAGCCTATCTAGCTGTGTTATTTATAATGATGTAAATTAATGTAATATTGTAAATGTATATATTAACTCATTTTAAAATTTAGTCCGAATGCCTACCTACGCCTACAGTCTTTGCAAACACGAGTAAGGATAATTTATAAATTATAGTTATAAGTCTTACTTTTCATAATAATTTACACTTACACTCCAGTAAAATTACTGTAAATTAAAGCCTACCAACCGTGAGGACTATCAGAAATTCTGATGCCTGCGTGATAAATCTAAGAAGCTGATTTACCAATCAAGACTGTTGTATCAATACTCGAAACTTGAGCGTTTACAGATTTAAATATTAAATCCTAAATATTATATATATTTTTTAAGAAAAAGCTCGTCAAAACGTAAATATGTCAAGCACTGCAGAATCCGAAACTCAATCACACAGGTCAAAGGCGGTCACGCCACTCACACTCTTAACCGCTCGTGTGGCAGTAATATTTACATTAACACGAGACCACATATCAGTACAATGGCTTCTAGCTCCAAAATTATTGGTGTACTGAAAAAAAAGAAAATATGATTTCCTAGTTTGTTTTTTAACAAATTTAAAACTAAATCTCTAGCTGGCGAACTCACGTTTTGAAATTATGACCCCCTAATAGAAATTGACCGCTGACGTAAACCGCATTTGACCTTTCACCTTCACTGTGAACGGGTTTGGTTATTAAAATTTTCTATCTATACGTTATAAAACAAGTTAAAAAATGAGAATTATAAAATGCTACATCTATTCCATATTAATGTATGACTCAGAAACATGGACACTAAATAAACAATTAGAAGACAAAATTGATGCCTTTGAGATGTGGGTATATAGAACAATAGGGAGAACATCATGGAAAGAGAAGAAAACAAATAAAGAGGTGCTAAAGACACTTAATATGAAGAAAGAACTACTAAGAGAAATAAAATAAAATACTTTGGACACATTAAAAGACATGACACCTTATTGAAGACCTTACTTGAGGGTAAAGTCAAAGGGAAGCGAGCAAGAGGTAGGCAGAGATACAAGTGGGAGAGTAACATCACACGAGGACAGATTACAGTCTAGCAGAGTGCACCACCGAGACAGGAGATGTTCGAGATACGTTGCAGCCAACCTTCGTTGTGGAGATGGCACTTGATGATGATCTATACGTTATGGCCCTTGTTTGCCTTGAGGCGTCAGGAGTGGAAAATTTCTATGGAGATGGCATGCTTGTGTGCTGTTTGTACGCTTGTTCCTGTGGCTTCTTTGATTGTGATCCATCTTTTACATGGTCTGCCTCTGGTTTTATAGTCGTTATGTCTATGTGTCATGGCCATTTGATGCTATCTCTCGGTAGTCTGGAAGCGTGTGAAAACCACTTGATCTGTTGTCTTTTGATGTGGTCCAATACTAGTATTGTTATGGTTATATGTCTGATGTTCTCGTTTCTAATCCTATCTCTTAATGACCCTCTGTGTATTAAAATTATTATAGTGGAATTTAGAGGCTCATATTGCGTATTATAGTTAATGAATTTATTCAATAGCCCGTCTTTAAGTCTAATACAAATTCTATCTCCATTCTTTATGCCATTTCTGCCGATCCATATGTGTAGACACGTGTCCATTCCTTGGGATTGTATTTTATTTCTATCATCTCCCTAGTGTTAATGTTGTTATAGTTGAGGTGAAGGCTGGTATTCCTTTTTAATTATTCCAGGAACCTCTGTTATATGGAGATGTTTTGGAGACTATTGTCATGCTCTTCAAAATCCGTTAGTGTTTCAATTTCGGTTGGGAAGTTTTTGAGAATATATTTCTGTTATTGATGGAGATGTGACATCAGCTGGTTCTCTTCAGTATGCTGGTGGTTGATCTAGAAATTTGCGCATGCATCGCATGGCATACGTTTAATTTTTTGCTAACTCACTTCCATTTATTTGTAAATTTGTTTTTTCTTGGTGGCTTGAAAATGATAAGATGGTTGTCACAGATTTGGAGAGGTTGATCTGGACTCCCAGGTCAGATGCCCATTCATCTAGAGTGTCAAGTGCGGTCTGCATTCTATTCCTTGCAGTGGATAGGTTGCCTGCCACACTACAGGAAACAAAGTAATCTGCGTGGATGGCCTTGATTAGGAACAAACGTCACAGCACTGGGGCATTCCCATATATGCTCTGCTAGCAGTTCCGTCAGCCATCTAAAAGTGTATAAGCTCAGTGTCCCAGTCAGTTGCTGATTACACGTTATTCTGGTCTTTCCGGAGAGGAAGAACTTTCTCCCATCACCTCTAGTCCCTCCCATTTCTACCATTCTCATAATATGTACATTGTCTCGTTCGACTTCCTCCTCGTCGTCTCGAAGGGTATCCATGACTGCTCTAATTAATTCAATCCCGTCTCTTCTGATCTCGGTGCCGTTCACCAATGCCCACACATCGGCTCTTTCGTTGCCCCTGACTCCTGCATGTCCTGGACAGCATATCCATGTAATGATATGCGCGTTGTTCAGAGGAGTGACCTATTAAATTCTGATCATACACTTTTTCTATCTTGCGCAGCA
This sequence comes from Meghimatium bilineatum, assembly GCA_034231615.1. Classification (NCBI taxonomy): domain Eukaryota; kingdom Metazoa; phylum Mollusca; class Gastropoda; order Stylommatophora; family Philomycidae; genus Meghimatium; species Meghimatium bilineatum. The sequence continues at coordinate 51,508,543 of CM067298.1, forward strand.
TACTTTGAGAATCCTATAGAATTACTGAGTTTGTTGGTGCTTGCACCGCCAGCAAAGTTAGAGCTACTGTCACCGCTTCTATTTCCATTCTCATATTCGATGTTTTAGTGGGGTATGCAGCTGACTTCTCAGCTAATTTCTTTCCATTTTTGTAGGTCACGAAATTCAAACCATGCCTGTTAGTTTCTTGTGTTACTGAGCCTTCTGTGTAAACTATTGTATCGTGTGGCTTCGAGCGCTGCAGTATGAGTTCTTGGATCATTCCCTCTGTTCTGTTGGCAGTCCCATCGCGGCACTCTCTTCCCATCTGTATCACAACTGTTGTTAATAACTTTCTCTCTTTCCAATGTCACCCATTCGCAGCCTCTTCCCACTTCCTCCAATTCACAAACTCTGAGTACGGTATCTTCTGCTTCTGCCATCCAAGACCTTCATCTCATTATTCAACAACTTTCTGTGTTGTCTAGAGATTGGTGTAAGAGGTGATAATCATTATTGACGACCTTGAAGTATTTTTTAACCAGGGCTATTCAATGTCTTGCTTTGATGCTCGGTAGGTCTACGAGATGTGCCCGATAGGTTTACCATCTCTTGTGCATCCTACGGCAGCTCTCATGGCCTTGTTTTGAACTTTCTCAAGTCTGTCCACCTGTGTTTGCGACAGTGTAAATAAGCCTAAACATAGTGTAACACAGATAATACACCTGCTTGCATTATCTAAAAAAAGGAATCGTTGCGGCATCCCTGCTGATGCTATAATTTTGACTGCACTGACACTCTTCTTAGCTTTCTGAAGGACACTGTCCGCATGTTTAACGAAATATAGACTTCTATCAAAAGTGAAGTCTAGATATTTCATAGTCTGCTCCCTGTCAATGTTGATGCCCATGCAGGTGGCTGCTGGTAATGTGTCTGTGACCATGTTGTTATTCAACAAGAACCAGACGATTTTTGCATTGGTGGGATTGATGATTGCCTTGCAGTCAGTGCACCAGAACGACAAATGTTCTAAATTACTCTGGACGCCATCAATCACGTATCCTCTGTTTCTGCCGTACAGCAAGAAGTCGTTCTAATGTGACAGTTTCTCTCCAATATCATTGATGAATACTAGAAAGAGGGTAGCAGAGATCACTTCTCCTTAAGGCACTCGTTTGAGAGTAACATGTTTGCTCATCTATTTTTACTCTTGCTGTGCGGTAGCAGAGGAAATATATCATTCAGCTGAACATTCTGTCTTCAATTTTATTTTGGAGAAGTTTGAAGCGGAGTCCATCATTCCATACCTTGTCGAAGGGCTTGCTCATAAAAGAGCACCTTTTCCTTCTTTTGAAAAGCATTTTCGATTCCTGTGCTAGGTATATGAGCTGGTCTTCAGTGTTTGCTTCGATGTTTCCTATAGGCTACTGTGTTTTTGTGAGCTTTCGGTTTTCCTCTAGGTATTTTATTCTTCTTCTTCTTCATCGTTCATTCTCAAACGAGATATATTCTCTATAACATTCTCCCACTGTATATCTCTTGTAGCAGGGCCATGGTCCTATTAGATTTCCAGAAGAATGTAGTCCAGAGAATGGAAATGTGTTGTCACAGTTTCACTTGCGCCAATGGTCCGACACATCCGTCTTCGGTGGATTTTTATTAGAATATTGATCATTCGCTCCATTGCTTTTCCTACGCAACACAAGAGGTTGACATATCGGTGGCTCGGCTTGCTGGTTTTTTTTTGTGTTTATTACCGATTGGGATGATGACAGCTTCACGCCATAAGTCTGGAATTTTACTATTTCTCCATGATTGGTTGAAGTTTCTGCTGATTGGTCCTATGTTTCTGATCATATCATTGGTTATACCATCCTTTCCTTTGGGCAATTTTTTCGTTTTCCTATGGCACCATTTAGTTCTGTGATGGTAGAGGGTATCTTCATGCATAGCTCTGGATTTTGATTCTTCAGTTTTATATTAATGTCTTTTTTGACCTCTTTGATACGTGTATGAGGAAGGTTGTGCTTTCTTCCTTATAGAAGCCAGCTAAAATATTTGCTGCCATTTTTGTCGTGTGGAATTTCCCCGATTCTTTGATGACCGTCGTGTAGTATGGCTTCTTTGTTTCTTCATCTATAGTTCTTTTTTAAGGTTCCATAGTTTGCTTGTGCCTTTTGTAATGTTTGGTTGGTTACTGATCCAGCGGTCCATGGGCTCATGCCTTTTTGGTATGACATAACAAATGTTCAGTGACTGATTATTTAAATGGGGAAAACTTTAATATCAGCCCTTTTATCCATAGCATACCTGAGGAACCAGATATATTTTATTATGAACAACAACACATTTAGAAATAGTGTAAAGACTCATCGTAGAGCCATGACATACTAAATCAAGAAATAGAGTCTTAAAATCTACCCCAATAACAAATCACCAGGAGCTAACAGTATAACTAATGAAGCGATAAAAGCATGCAAGAAAACAGGGGTGAAATGACTAGCAAGATTATTCAAAATTGCATGGGAAGAAAGAAGAGCTCAATATAACTTCCTATCATTCGAACTCAACTTTGTAGGAAGGCCTAAAGCAACCCTAAAAAACACCATACTTAAGGAAGGGAAAATAATAGACTGCAGCCATGCAAGAACTAAAAATGCAGGCAGCGGACCACAACACATGAATCAAAACTTCTTCCCTATGTGTCGTCTGTGGCACGAAAGGAACACACTAACCTGAACCCGCGTATTCATTTATATTACTCCATTGCATAAAATGTTTAATTTTTTTTAAATGGTGATTTGGTTTGTGCTATCCTGTTCTTGATCATATTGGAGCACCGACAATCTGATGTTCAAATGATGCCAAGATACTTGACTTTATCCGCTTGATTTAACTTTGCATGATTGATAGTAATACTACTTTTTGGCGTTGTGTATTTCTTTGAAACTACCATTACGTCTGTTTTCTTCTTGTTTAGACTGATGCCTTTGTTTTCTATTTCTTGCACTACCGTGTCTAACGGCTTGAAATTCTTGTTTGATCCCTTCAATCAGGGTTGTATCGTCAGTATATCTTAGATTATTCAGATTGTAAATTCCAACTGCCATACTTTCTATGTTTCGCATATCCTTTGTATACAGGAAGAAAAATTCTGGTGACATTTTATATCCTTGTCTGGAATCATGACACATAGACATAACGGTTATAAAGCCAGAGGTAGACCATGTAAAAGATGGATCACAGAAATCAAAGAAGCCACAGGAACAAGCTTACAAACAGCGCACAAGAAGGCCATCTCCAGTGAACTCTTCCACCCCTGACGCTGCAAGGCAAACAAGGGACACAGCGTATAGATAGATAGACTGTCAATCCTCATCGCAGCTGTTTGTTTCCAATACATATTTCTTACTATCTTCAGATCTTTCCCATTAACATTGAGTCATTCTATCAATTTTTTTTATTTCTGAATGCTTCACCTTGTCAAATGCTTTACTATAATCTATAAAGCACATATTATTTTGTGATTCTATTGCCCTTTCCATCAATGTTCGTATTATATATATAGAGCATGTCTTGTGCCTTTTCCTTCCACAAATCCAGACTACTCTTCTGCAATTTCAGGTTTCAATTTTCCTCTTATTCGTCTCATTATTATAGAAGTAGGATATTCGTTATCTGACTGATTGTTCGGTTGTCTTTAATCTTCTTCTTCAGCGTTCATTCTCAAACTCCCGCTGGATCTCCCTTGTAGCGGGATCATGTTCCTATCAGATTTTCAGTAGGATGTCAAGAGAATGAAAATGCGCCGTGTCACCTTTTTATTTTGCGCCAATGGCCCAACAAATCCGCCTTCGGCTGGTGTCTTCAATCTAATGCACCTGGTTTTTTCAGCAAGGATGTGAATATTGATTGCAATAAATCAGATGTCATATCGCCACTGCTATAGATGCCATTGAGTGCTTTGTGATCACTTCTAATTCTTCCTATATAATATTATCTGGTCCAGGAGATTTATTGTATTTCAAGTGTTGTATAGCTTCTTCAACCTCTGCAGTTAACTTGTGGTGGCCTTTCTTGTACTGTATGTCTTTCATTTCTACTATCTTTGTAAAGTTCCTTAATGTATTCTTCCCATCTGTGCATGATTTAATTTTCTCCTATTAACCATATTCCTTGATTTGACTTCAGGCAGACAGTCTTGTGAAATTGCCTTCTACCTATGAATTCATTTATTTATGTGTGTCCCATGTGTTTCTATGATATTTTTCTATTTAACAGCATTTTGCATTTAGTCATTCCTCTTTAACTGCATTGCATTTATGTTTAATTTCTTTGTTTATCTTGTTATATTCTGTAATGTTAGCTTTCAGCTTTCTTCTTTGTTCCATCAACTTTAAGATATCTTCTGTCATCCAACCTTTTTTTCCTAGATGTTTCTTATGTGGTAAGATCTCTGCTGTATAGATTCTTTTACATGATCCACTGTTCATCGAGGGTTTGTATTTTCTCTATGGTGTTCTACCAGTTTTGTATTGCTATATTGTACTGTGCTTGTAAATCTTTGTTAATCGATTTATATCTAGAGCATTATCTTTTCGATGGATAAAAAGCCCGGGGTAGACTTTGTAAACAATAGATTACAGAAATAAGAGTCAACGAAAACAAACATATATGAAGCACACAAAAATGCCATCTCCAGAGAAATCTTCTACCCCTGACGCTGCAAGGCATAATGTAGTAGAAAGCGAAAAGAAAGAAGAAGACTATCACATAACTTTGCAATGACATACGAAACAGGGCATATACTTAAAGATCTAAAACCATCAGCATTCATACCATTACCTATGAGACACAGGGCTGTGTATTGTACACAATACAGAACAATATGTATGACGAGCCACATAACCGAAATACTACTCAGGATAATACACGAAATAATTAAAACAAGATAGACATTAAAGTCGGTGAAGAACAATTTGGTTTTATGAAAAACAATGGAATCAGAGAAGATATACTTAATATCTGACTACTGATAGATAAATATGTATGTCCAAAAAAGTATCTATATTTGCTTCATAGACTACAGCAAGGCCTTTGACAGAGTCCAACATGAAAAATTAATTTAATTTCTTCAAGAAATAAGCATAGATGAAAAAGACATCAGATATATAGACTGCTTATAAATATATATTGAGAACAAACTGCATCAGTAAGGTGTGAAAACGGCTACTCACTATACATAGAAATAAAAAGAGGGGTAAGACAAGGATGTATTTTATCACGCAGCCTATGTAACATCTACACAGAGAATGTTTTAAACATATAGAAAGAATGCCAGGACTCAAGATAAGTGGAAAAATAATAAACAACCTGCCATATGCAGATGACACTGTCCTTTTAGCAGAAAGTAAACAGGAACTACAAAGACTAATAAGTTGATAAATCAAGTAAAGAATATGGACTAGATATAAAAATAAAAATCATGATAATTATCAAAATCGCAGATGAGCATGTTCTAAACATAAAAATACATAGAGAGATACAATTAAAAGATTACCAATTACCATATCATCTTGGACACATAATCAAAAATGATAGTATATGTGAAACAGAAGTTTAAAGGAGAACAGGAATGGCTAAAAGTACTTTCAATGACATGAGATTCTAACAACACTGCATATGAAAAAAGAACTATTAAAAGAAATAAAAGATCAAACACATAAAGTAGTTTGCACATATTAAAAAAACATAACACTTTATTGAAGACCTTACTTGAGGGTAAAGTCAAGGGGAGATGAGCAAGAGGTAGCAGAGATACATACAAGTGGGAGAGAAACATCATGAGATGGACAGGTTACAGTCTAGCAGAGTGCACCATCAAGGCAAGAGGCAGAGGATTTCGGAGGTTCGTTGCAACCAACCTTTGTTGCGGAGACAGTATGATGATGATGCCTCGATATTTCAGGACATCTACAGCATAGTCCCCATTATAGTATAAGATTGCCCGGCTCATTGCATTGCACGCTACAGTCAAATTCAATAAAACAGTCACATGGGAACTTACAAAAGCTATAGGAAAACCATCCCATTAAAAAAAATGGTAGAGAAACCAGTTTGGAGCTGAAACGAAACCGTTTTACAATTTCACCGCATGACATAAGAAACAAGAGTGGCAAACTTGTACTCCCTAGAGATTCTATCATCCTCATCTTCTTCTGTATTCATTCTCAAACTCTTGCTAGTTAGCAAAACACAATCTGGAGAACAGAATGCACTGTATCATGATTTACAAATTGGCTCTGTCAAAGTCAGGCCATTGTTACAAATAAACGGTTATCCGCTGACAAATGATGTGTCAGATCACCTGGCAAATAAAGCGGCGACACACCCCATTTCTATTCTCTAGACTATCCAACTGGTAAATATTGTATGACCATTGGTCTGCTACAAAAGAAATCCAGCGGGAGTTTGAGAATGAATTCTGAAAAGATTAATGGTGCCACAGTGTATCTCTGCTCTGGACTACATTCGCCAGAAACCTAGGACAATTGTTTAGCTGCAAGAGAGACTCAGCGTGAATTTGAAAACAAATGTTAACCGACAAACACAGCTTGGTTGCAGTATATGTGCCTTTCAGCTTGACATATCTGACTTCTGTGTGGCTTTGGCTAACTTTGACTTATTGAATGAGAAGCCAAATTCCGCCCAAACCACCCTACTTGACCCTTACAACATGTGTCAGATCAAAGTGTGATCTTTCAGTGCACTAGTTCTTTAACACAATCATCCATGGTTAAATTCCCAGATTAGGGGAACTTTTTCAACCACAAAAAGGAAAATTCTTCTTCTTGTTCTGCATTCATTCTCAAACTCCTTCAGATTAGCAGGATGTAGTCTGGAATGCATTTTGTATTGGTTTACAGCATTGCTGCGATATCTGGGCCTTTTGGTCTGATACATCTAACTTCAGCATGGCTTTGGGTCACTGACCCTATATATTGAAGTAATGAAGGGTGGCTTCTAAACATCATCATAAGGAAGCTACAGTATTTTGGACACTTAAAGCAATTTGATGGTATCAAAAGGCTGATTTAGAGGGCAGAGTGCCAGAAAAGAGAAGAAGAGAAAGACCAAGAAGATGATCACTTCTCTGGCCAATGCAGACCTGCTTGCACGGGAAAGAGAGACGTTCCAGAGTATCCACAATGAAGACAAAGTTCTGGAAAGATTATGACACTTGATATATTTATTTATGAGTGTTCATTCTGAAACTGGATCTCTCTTCTAGTGGGATAATGTCTTACTATATTTCCAGCAGAATGTAGTACTGAGAATGGAGATGGGTTTTGTCGATGCTATATTACTATGAATGGGCCCAACATGCAAACTCAAGCACACATTCATTGTTACTCAAAAAATAAAAGAAACACTTTAAATTTTTATGTGGTATATTAATGTCAGTCAGAATCTGAAAGTCATTGATAGAGACTGAAACGTATATTTTAGTACAAAATGATTTACCTCCTAGTTCAATCATTACTACAGAAATGCTAACATACAGTTTGTGTGAGAGAAAAAAAATCCTCATAATTTACTAACAGCCGCTCCCCATTTACTGAGGTATGGAGTCAGAATCATTTAAATAAAGATAAATATCTTATTACAGTATAAACTTTCAAGTGAAAATCTATTTTTACAACTAATGCTTCAAGTCACATGAAGAAGTATTGAAAAAAAATAGATAAAAGAATGACCTTGGTATAAAATCAGTTTTACCTTGGCCATTGAACCAAAGAGTTAGAGCATTATGCAAAATGCTTATAAAATGCAAAGAAGCTGTAAACCAACTAAACAGATAATGTGACATTTCAACATTTATTCTAATGTGACATTTCAACATTTATTCTACCATAAATTCGAGTCAAGTACAATTTCGCCAGTGTGCTACTGAGCCTAAAAAGGAAGCATAGAATAGTAACACCATGATCTGTTGTTAGAGATGACTAAGGAGATATTTATCCTGTAGTGTGTCGCATGGCTGAAAGGTTAGTGCACTGGCCTAACATTCGCGAGGTCCAGGATTCAACTCCCGGAAATGAATGAGTTTTTTCTTTCACATGATACATTTTTATAAAACTCATCATTTACATGATGACAAAACAGCAAGGCCATGCAACCTTTACCACATAGTGAAAAGTAATACCTCCCTTCAACTTCCCAATGGGAAACATGCAGTAGTTTCTTAAAATCCAATGGGTCAAAGTGACCTGCTGAAATAGGATGTGTCAGTCTGGAAAGCACTGATATTGCAGCCAAGCTATAAACATTGACAACGTATTCGACTGACTACATTCTGCTAATCAGCTGGAATTTTACAGGCAAATCATCTGTTACAACCGCATAGCGCAGTGGTTTCGCATATGAGTGGTCCTGGGTTCATTTCCCAGTTGAGGCAAAAATGTTTCTCAGATCGCAACGGCTCCCGGGTCGACCGCCCTCATTTGCAGAGCCTCTGAAATGTGAGATCGCTAACATCTCACACCCCTAAGGCATTAATAAATGCTATGGGTTACTTTACTACTACAGGGGAACAAATAATAGGCCCTCTGCTGAACACTTTGCTGACCAGCAATCTGTAGCATACTTATCTCACATTATCTACCACATTTGCCAATTAAAAAAAATAAAATAAGTATTGTCAAAAGTTCATTAAAAATAAGAGAAATAGCTACGAAATATTCAGTGTTATAATGAATGTCTGCTTTGTCGGAGTCAGAATTGTATTTCTTGTAATGCTAGTGTTTCTTATCCATTATTTTTAACATAATCGAATGAGCTCAACTATGAAAATTAATATTTTATAAGATATCACCCACGAACATCACTATATTCAATAGGCACAGCCATTTTTAAATGACGCAATGCACCAGATATATTTAATAACACTATCATTACTGCTGCTGTGCTACCATTTTAACTACCACTATCCCAGTGTTTTCTTTTTTTTACTCAACTTTACCTAACAAATTGTATGACTGTCCAAGTTATTCAACAAGGTATTCACTTGGATATTTCACGATTGATAAATTTGGTGACAAAGTGTTAATATCAGCTGCACATGAAATGCAACACAGACTCTTTTAAATCATTCGCGAATACTGTAGCTGATAAGTACTGTAAAAAGTACACACAAACACTGAAAACCATAGTATAAGGCATTCCCAAGATATAAGAATCAATTTGATAAAATGAGACATGGGAGGTTTCGTGACAAAACTGTGCTAAAGAGCAAAATAAAAGAGAATAGGTAAAATGAAGTATTGCCATAGAATGAACAAGCTATGAGGTAAAAGTTGTTTGTTTTTTAATCCACAAGAATTATGAATACCGGTAATTAAGCTCTTGTGTATGGCTATTTCTGTGCAGTGGAAAAGTTTCTCCGGAGCTTCTTTTATGTTCATTCTCAAAACTCCTGCAGATTAGCAGAATTCAATCCAGAGAACGGAATGTGTCATGGTTTATAGCTTAGCTGCACCTTTCAGCATGGCTTCTGATCACTTTGACCTTATATGGGATAAGACAGTCGACTCCACCCTAAACCCTCGCCTCTTATGACATGCAGGAAGGTAAACTGTGTCGTTATTCTTTGCTCTCCTTTCAGGCCAACACATGGGTGTCACCAGAGCTTTATTTCTTCCATATTTTTCTAAAACTCCTACAGATTAGCATGAAGTAGTCCAGAGAATGGAATGTGTTTTGTCATGGTTTACAGCTTGGCTGTGATATCTGCAAAAGGGGGAGCAATGAATAGGAACACTGTTTACCTTCCATGCATGTCGTGCAAGGCTACTACGGAATTTTTGGGATTGAGTTAGCTGCCCTATCCTAAATATAGTCAAAGTAACCCAGGAATCATGATGAACCGGTAATGTTATGCTGGAAGGTGCAAATATCACCTCCATGATTCATTCCATCCTCCGGACTACATCCTGCTAATCTGTAGGAGTTTGAGAACAACAGCAGAAGAAGAGTCAAGTGCTACAGCTTTCTTGCCAGAAGTGTCCACTACCCCAGTTCTGGGTCACGATCACTGGGGATGGGTGGAGAGATAGCATTGCATTTCCCACCAACAAAGAGGACTCCAATTGTGCAGGGTTAATACTGTATGTTTGTCTGATTCTGGGCCATTCTATGGAACTGTCACTTCTTGCACAGAGTTGTTTTCATCAAACCCCATGTACTGCCTGTTCATAGTCATGGAACCATGTACATACTCACAGCTAAAACTATGGTTCACTCAGCTTGATGTTCAATGTTGAGTTCTCTGAATATTGTGCACAGAAGAATGTAATTGAATAGTTGAAGGCATCACTATTTTGGCATGTAACCTGCTAGGGGTTGGTTTACTGTTACAAGATGGTTGGTCTGGTAGACCAATAGTCAGACCTTCCACATACGTAACATCCTAGGTATATTAGACCAGTTATTAGGATGTCTAAAACTTCTATCATAACACATAGCTACATTACTGCAGTTTTTTAATTCTACAAATTAGACAAGAAAGGACCAATCTACAACACCACCCAACAAAAATGAAATTATAGTGTTTTTTTTAAGTTTATAGGCAGAGAAATGGCTATTATTATTATACTCAGATAACACATACTCTATCTTAACAGATCAGCAATCTACAGAGTATAGGCCAAGAGCATATAACTCCATAACTAGAGCAACAATTCTTCTTATTCAGTGTTCATTCTCAATCTCCCGCTGGATCTCCATTTTAGCAGGACCATGATCCTACTAGATTTCCAGCAGGATATAGTCCAGAGAATGGAAATGCGTTGTGTCGCCGTTTTATTTGCCCAAATGGCCCGACATATCCGTCTTCGATGGGAAAGCAACAATCATCTGAAACCTTTGAAACAATTACACTTTGAACCAGATTACATATCCAATCCCAAAATATATATATATATACACACACACACAGATACACAAACAATTCACTGGGAAACCAAATTGTATTTATATATATTTATACATATGAGTACAACGTCATTTTTTTTAAATGACTTGCAAATTTCCATTCTAACAAGGCTACCAGATTGATATACCTTTTTTTCCAGATACATGCAAGTATAAATTCTGCTAACATACTAATAGAGGCATTTGTTAGTTTCAAGATAAGAAAGATGTGGCACTAATGGGTATTTTCTATGTTGCCTTTTCAGATTTCTTTATATCAGCAAGATGCCAGTCTGTTTTGACATTTCTTATTGTCTGTTTCCAGTATTATCCTAGCAAGCTATAATGTGATAATTATTTAGAATCCTATAAATAGAATCAAGATATTGAGTAGCACATAGGCTGCAGTGGTTAAAAACTATAAATGGGAATCATACCAGAACACAGGGGCTGTCAGGACTGCACTTTCAGATAAAGTTCCCAAACAGCCAAACCGTAAACCACAGCACAAAACATTCCTTTCTCAATTTACATCCTGCCAGCTTACAGTATTTTGAGAAAGAATGCAGAGATACCAACAAGCACCGGGAAAAATGAATACTGAACAAATCAAATGGTCATGGTTAAATGGTGAGAAAACAGGTCGAAAAACATTATGATGAGGTCATCACCAGAATCTTCCAAAACAGCAGCACATTTGTTAGACTATATGCCAATATTGCATATTGAAGTGGCATTAGTCTATGAACAAATCTGAAAGTTTAAGGAGCTGCATTGCTTTCAGTAGTTCTTTAATGCAGGTGAAACATGGACTGTGTGAAACTACATGGACTGTGTATAGGTGTCACACAAATATGAATGTCAAATGTTACAGCATATCCTGGATACTGTAATTTTTGACAGAACTCATATTTCTTAAGTATAGAAATATTCTGATGAAGTCTCATACTCACTGGCCAAACAACCTCATCTTCTGTGATCAGTTTCCTATGCTCAGAAATCTATACAGGAATTCAATCATCAGCAGGAACTCATCATTGTTGCCCCACAACTACAACTCCACTTCCAGATCTGTCTCCTGGGGTCAGGTTTTAGTCCTCAGGTCACTAAAGAGTGGATATGTCTGCAGAATCAATCTAGTCTGCACGACAGATGATCAACCACCAAAAATTACTCTTTGAAGTTGAAATGCAGAAGGGTAAACAATCCTATAGTGGCCAAAAGAAGCGCTTCAAAGATAGAAATGACAACATTTCAAAATTGTTTGCATGTGTGTTTTATTCATTTTGATCTCCAGGAATTATGAGCAATATAGCTCTTTAGATCATATATCCTTTTGTGCAATGGGGAGGTTTCTCCTTAGTTTTATTTCATATGTCTGCCGAAGACGGATGTGTCGGGTCATTGGTTCAAATAAAATGGCAACACAGCGCATTTCCATTCTCTGGACTATATCCTGCTGGAAATCTAATAGGACCATGTTCCTGCTACAAGAGAGATCCAGCAGGAGTTTCAGAATGAATGCTGAAAAAGAAGATTTCATACCCAGAAGGATCCAACTCTCAGCAATGTGCGAGAAAACTTTTGGCATAAACTATTATACATGGGAAGTGTTGCACAAGATCAAACTACTTGGAAGCATCTCTTGAAGTGCAGTGGCATGCTAAATATCAAGAAATGCTGCAGTGAAACAGAGGAGTAAAGTCAATACATAACAACTGTCACCCAGAGCCAGTATTTTCATTATAAATAACCAAAATGTCAGAGGATGTCCGACAAAATGTAGAGTGCTGCAGCCAAAAACAACAAAGCGATAAATACTATATTATGTAATACTATTACTGTTACAGACTATATTAACTATTTTGTTTGTTTATGTGGTCCGTATTTGCAGTTGTCTTCCTTGACATGAAATATCCACTTGATCTAATTTGACACTCAAGACTTTATGACCATTGCCATTTTTCTTGTCTTGTTCTGTTTCTATTTGTCTATCAATGGTTGTGCAAGCATTTTGTGCGTATCAGTGCTAAATTTACATGGTACATTTCTTTCATATTTTCAATCAACTGTACAGAGATAAAGCGAGACATCTCTATACAATATATATATATACTGTATATATAATATTTTTATGATTAAATAAGCTTGGGTTTCTGTTTTCCATTTGTATTTGTTTCTTGAGTACGGTCCCTATTGGACTGTAACATGTAAAAAATCCTTCTTCCATTATTTATTTTTTTACATTAGTTTTTCTATTTGATAGTTAACCTTTAACACGCTCCTGTGGAGTGCGTTTGACAACTTTTTACATGGTGCTGACACCTAATGTCAAGTGTACTGGACCCATTGTCAGGGTCCACTAAAATCATTAAAAAAAGCCAAATTTTTAATATTTTGGTTACCAAAATAGAGCAATCTGACAAGCCATTCCATTTGACTTCCTTTTCCTTAATTTTAGTTGATAGGAAAGAATATGTCAGTGCGATAACGAAATTAACAACATCTGTCCACATCTTCAAATTGGAATAGTGTCATGAAAGTGAATCGGGTTTTACAGACTTGTTTATATGGATTGTGATTAGGACAATGAATTCTTGGGAGTTAACTAGTTCTCATAGTAGAATATAGTCTAGATCATGCTGCTTTCATGATGTAGAGGCCGAAATATCAACTTTTTTGGACCAATCCCAAATGACTAGCTTCAGAGAACGATTTAATCTATATGGATCATTCATTTTCACCAGTGATATTATGTTGATTTGACAATGAAATCACAGAAATACTGTAGAAATAGGTTTTTTTAAACAGGGTTCCCACTTCAGAAAATTCAAAAACCAAAGTAATTTTAAAAAAAAAAAATTTCATTTTGTTATAATTTATTTAATTTTGTGTGAAAAAAACGTCATTACCACTTTCTCTCACACATCTTGTATCACACACACAAGCAAAACTTACACCAATATATACAAAATTCAATTCTTTATTTATATGTAAAAATAGTATTTAAATATCTCTAACAACAAAAAAGTTATTGCGTTTTAAAAACAGCCAGAAACAATAACACAAGTTATCTATCAAAAAAGAATCTGGTGGCAGGAGGAAAATTTGTTTTTTATAAACACGGCTTGCTAAAGGTTAATATAGGCTATAACAGTAACAGTATTACTTTATATAGTATTTATCACTTCCGTATTTTCATTCCTCAAACATTGCGCAAGATCTTTCAAGGCCAACAACCATGACCTTGGCCACCTTAGCACTCATTGGTGTTCTTGAAATTGGAAAAAATGTGGTCATTGCCTGTGGTAGATGAATGAGCATACTTAACAGTTCTCACTTTGTAGGCACTTATTTAGTTATCCTATGGTAAATAAAAGACATATAGTTTTGTATAGTATTTTGAGAGCACAAAGAGAGTGCAAGCTATCTAAAATTTACTAATGATTAGAAGTGATACCAAACAGATTGCAAACACTAACAAAGATTATTATAGGGAATCATGGGTAGTAAATGTGAATCGCACAAACACAAAACATTTTTTGGACAAAGGTCTCCGTGCAATTAATAAGAGCATACCTGTTGATTTAAAAAATAACAGGTATTATATATTATGATATTTGTTCTCTAAGGTACACTGACAGAAACTTTAATGGGATTTTGATACACAAAGGCATTAGGAAAACTCCAGAATATTTAGAGTGGTTATGCTACACTGAAGTTGAAGGTAACAGATGTTAGCAGAGAGTAAAATATAAATAATGACAAAATATACATGGCCATTGGTCAATGTACCACAGATAGGGTACTACTGATTCACTAAATCAGAGGTTAATTGTTTCTCAAAATTAGTAAATTTTATAGTTTCCTTTACTTTAATTCAATGTGATTGTCTTTTAAAAAACCAATATTTTACTGGACAAATTGCTCTCTAAACAATCATAACAAGTTTTAACACCTTAATGACACACTACAGCATAGTAACCTCTTGCTGTTACTGGTATGCTCCATGTGAAGTGAACACGAGAAGAAACCAATATTTAGCTATAATATGTGGCAGCCACAACGACACAATTTCTATCTAGTTGCAACAACTGTTGCCAAAGCTCCAAGTCCAATGGTTGCAAACAGAACACCTTTCCACATTTTTTCCTCAAATTCACCATGGTCTGGGAAATACTCAACAAATGCATCCTGAGGAAAAGAAAAGTTCAGTAGTTGTACATTATATTAGTACTGAAAATCTATAGATCATAAAGTTACAGATCACTCAAACATGAAATACGTTACTACGAGAAGAGAGAGAGGACAACAGAGAGAGAGAGAAAAAAGGTTAAATGGACTGGTATTACATTATGTCTTAGCAATGAAACCAATTACAGGTGTCAGAGACAGTAAGAAAGGATCATTAACATCATAAACAGAAGGAATGAATCACAAACCAAAGTAATTGATCATAGAAACAGAAGGAATGGATCACAAACACCATCAATAAAACCATAACCTGTCAGGGCATAGGTATACTACACTAAATGCAGTGATTTCCCAGTGATTTTTATTTTCAACAATGCAGATGAGTGTGGAAAAATCTTGACTGGTCCAGTATTTGATGTCTGCCCACGATTTTCTTTTTTTCTGCCTCTGCTTCTTTCACTCAACTGTTCTCTGTAAGATCATTTTTGACTATGAATTCAAGACTATGAATCATGTCAGCATACATGTCCAAATCTTACGAGTTCTTGTCTTTTTACTATTCTTCTTCTGCATTCATTCTTAACCACCTATAGATTAGCAGGATTTAGCCCAGAGAAGGAAATGAGTTATTATTTACAGTTTGGATATGCCCATATCTGTGCCTTTTGGCATGACACATCTGACTTCAGCATGGCTTCCGGGTCATAAATTTGATGGTTTATCACGCACTGTGCCCTTGGACTTTGCAGACCAAAGAATGTCCCTGGGTGATAGTTTCTGATGTTGAAACAATAAGTGTTAAACTTAGGATAACTATATCTAGTATGAGGTAATCCACTGCTGGAAAACTCATCTATTGGAATTAGGCAGTCCATTGTCCCCTGCTGCGCCCGTGGATATTTAACCCTTTCTTATCTGATTGGCCTGGTTCTGGTATAGGAAATGCTCAACAGTAGAGTCGGGCTAGGGATGGTGTGTTCTTTAGGCTGAGTTTTTGTTAGTCAACAATGTGAACACCTTGTCCAAGTCTGAACCTTTACACAAATTTTTCAGTGAAATGCAACAATATGGCTTCCTTTCATTTTATTTTGCACACCACATGTTTTTGGAAGACAACTAGAAGCTTGTTCTCTAACACGAACAATGCTTTTGTTAGGGCTTCTGCAATTTGTGCTCTCGACTGTACCACAATTTGCATTTGGCACTGTTCTCTAGTGCTGTGCTGCCTTCACTATGTACTCATTAGCCTGGTCTTTCTTCCTTAAGACTTGCTCACTAATCTCACTTTTATAAGCTTATGAGACATGACAATCTGGATGTCAAGATCAGCTGCCATCTTACACTGTGCTTTGAGTGTTTTGACTGCGATGGTCAAGAGATGCCATTCTGAGATATTTTTTGTTTTGTGCAATCAAATATATTTTCATCTTAGTCTGCACTGCCCAAACAAAATTCCTCAATGGGTTTGCCAGGAATTTCTCACGAGTTTCAAAACCTGTTATCAGGAGGCACCATGAGTTGGTGTCTTTAGAGTCTTGGTATCTACTAGCCCTGAGAATTGCATAAGAGCAATGTGATTACCTCTTTATCCCAAATAAAGCAATATTTTTCTAATTTGCTTTATTTTTTCTCGAATACAATTTTTTTTACTTGTAATTTTCTTTAAAAAAAGAAACAAATAGGATTTTTTTTTCCTATTTTAAATGCTTCCAGCTCTGTAGATTGTTGCCTGGAGAAAGAAATGTGGTGCATTGTGATTTGCAGCTTGGTTGCAATATCTAAATTTGTAATCCCTGCACAACCAGTTTCACACTATCAGTTCGATGTCAATTTTTGGGAAGTCATAACAAACCCATACCTAATAATTTCCAGAAGTATCATTCTGTATTTTCAGTCATAACTATATTTAAATTTTGTGTCAGAAGGTAAAAAGACAGGATTTGAACCAGGTGAGTTCAGCTGACATTGATCACTTCGCAACTTGAATCATCATCAGGTAACATAGCCTGAATAGGATGTAGCAGTCACCAAAGCCTTTTTGAAACTTCTGTTGATCTCAAGCAAGTCTGCCCACTTTTGTTACTGTCATGTTCAGGGTGTCTTGATATCTTAAATCCATCTTCTTCTTGGTCTGCTTCTTGTTCGTCTCCCTGGCATGATCCCTTCTATTATGGTCTATAGGCTGTCATGGCGTTTGATATGGCCAAAATAGTGTAGTTTTCTGTATAGAACAACACTGTTTAGTCAATATTGAAGAGCATAATATTACTTTCATTTCTCTCAGGATAGCTATGTTATGTTCCTCCAGGGCCATAGGTGGACCTGGGCAGAAAACATAGCTTTACATTTTTGTCTTTGTGTTGCCAGGTCTTTCAATTCTTGTGTGTTGTTTAGGTTCATTGACATGCCTTCTCTATTAATGGTTCTTCGTAGAGTTTCTCTAGGTCTCCCTCTTCTTCTTACTCCGGGTGGCACCCAATATAGTGACTGATGTGGAATTCTTAGGCTGTTCATTCTGTGAACATGGCCGATGTAAGTCCAACGCCTTACACAGGATAGCTATATTGTTGATATTTTTGGTCCATGGTATTCTGAGGATTTTTGTGTGTTTCAAATGTTATTTTACTTTTCACTTTTTTGGTGATCGTCCAGGATTCACACCCATATATTGCCATTGGGAATATGCAAGCTCTTAGGAATGTTAGTTTTGTTTTGCAGCAGCTCAGCCATACTTCCAATTTGTAACAGCTTCTTTAATGCGATAGCCAACTTCCTTCTGACTTCTTCATAGCAATCATTGGCACTGTTGATAAGAGGAACTAAGGCATTCAAAACTTTTGACTCTTTCTAATTCTCTATTGTTAATACTTATTGAGAACTTGCTAGTTGTTTTGTCGCTTGTCATAATCTTGGTCTTGTTTCCATTCAGAGATAGGTTCTGTTTTTCACTATGTTCTTTAATGGAGTTTATGAGGTGTTCGAGACTTGTCTGACTGTATGCCAATAATGTTGTATTATCTGCATATCTTAGTTCTGGTATCTCGTGACCTCTGATGTTGAGTGGGTCAAAGTTGTTTCTCTGTTGGTAATTTCTTACATTCCTCATTATGTTCTCTGCATCTAAAAGTGACTGCCTCTCACTTGAATCACGTTTGTATATTTAATCCAAATTATGTGTAAAAGCGTACTTTACTAAAGACACCGGTATATACTGAAGATAATTTAGGTCTATAGGCATATTTAAAATATTTTGTAGGGCCTATTAAAAAATGGATACATAAAGTCTGTACAAGTTGACGCATGAGCCAACCAAACATTTAACCCTCCATAGTAGCCTCTTACTACATGCAGTGCAGGTCAGTATTACACTATTGCTCCGTCTATGAATCCCAACAAGCTGCGATCTCAGGTATCAAGATTTGTTTCATTTTCAAACATGAACTACCGGTAATTCAGATAAGTAAGTGTTACATCATTTACCACTCAAATCTTCTGCATTCATTTTCAAACTCCTGTAGATTATCAGAATGTGTTTCAGAGAATGGGATTTATTTCGTCATGGTTTTCAGCATACCACAGTTAAATACTTTAACAGACTGTTAAATACTTTAATACTTCCAAATTTCAGACTGGTCACACTGACTTCAGCGTGTACAAATCAAATGATACCATTGATAGAGCATATCAATAGATATTAAAGATTAGTTTACATAATTTAACTCTACTAAGTCAGTTTGTAAATTATGGGATAATTTCAACCCAGAACCTGAGTACACTATGGTTATATCATGGAATATTGGCCATTTATATTATAATTGTGGCCTTAAGGTCTGGGATCAGTGCTACAAAGTCAGAGACATAAATTTTATCAATAGGCCCTACTATATACCAATTTGCTTACTTACATACAATGATTAAATAAAAGAATAATTGA
Organism: Meghimatium bilineatum; assembly: GCA_034231615.1. Lineage (NCBI taxonomy): Eukaryota > Metazoa > Mollusca > Gastropoda > Stylommatophora > Philomycidae > Meghimatium > Meghimatium bilineatum. The sequence goes on from CM067298.1 coordinate 51,527,621, forward strand.
ATAACAATCCATCAATCTTGAAATAAGTTCTTGTAGATCTGATTAGTGGAAGGAACAACCGCTAATTGGACACCATAGAGAGAATACACCCATTCTCGTCTGTAATACTATAATGGGCATGCGCTAAAAAAAAGCATATACTGCAACTATCCTCCCACGGGTATTACTCTACAATGGGTGAAAACGACACTTGACGTTCATATAGCAGAGCTAAATATGCCCATTTTTAATAGCCCATAGACCTACTATATATATTTAGCTCTGGCATGTAAACAGGAATGTCAATAGTAACCCATTCTTACTTGTTATATTATTTTGTGAATCTGTTCTTCATGTAGGCCTTTTGGTGGAAACATAAATTTGTGTATATCATTATTATTCATTATGCATTACCTAGAATTAGCAAATCTTCATTCCCCGATTTAAAGTTTCTCCTGTAGGACTTCAATATATATTATTATTAGTGATTTTATAGGCAATATAAATATGTGCAGTAGTTTGCCATTATTTCCTGAACAGTCCAATTGCACATTATGTATTCTTCTTCTTCTTCTTCTTTCGTTCACTTGAAACATGTCTATATCTGTAATTCTGTCTCCTTAATAAAACTCACTGTCTTTTGTAGTTCATACAGTGTCCCATAGAGCTTTGATTCCAGTGTTGTTTCCTCTGGCCAATATGTCTGCCTCAGCGTTTCATGCTCAGAACACTCTTGAAGTATATGTTTGGCCCTCTGTGCTGCCTGTCCACATGTACACATGGCTGTGTTGCCAATCTTGAACTTTGTATACATGTGACTGCGGAGTCGGTTGTGTCCTGTTCTGAGACGTAGAATTATAACTTGTTCTGATCTGTTCATAATGTGATAGTCATCTTGTGTTGGTGTTTGTGGCTTTCTTATTGACTTGATCATCTGTTTTTTTTCTGATGGTAGGTGATTGGTATATCTGGTTGGTCTTCGGCAGCACCTTCCTTAGCCAGTTGGTCTGCTTTTTCATTTCCTGGTATTCCACAGTGAGAGGGTATCCACTGCATGGTTACCCTATACTGGTACGACAATTCGCTAAGTACTTTTTTCAAGTCTGTTAGTTTTCCAGACTGGAGAGCTTGAATAACTGACCTTACATCTGTCAGGAATACCACAGGCTGTAGGCCAGAGTTGGAGTTCAGCAGTTATTTAGCTGCCACACTAATTGCCTGGATTTCTGCATCATAATTATATTATGTATTATTTTTTTTTTCTTCTATAATATAGTATAATAGTATACTCATATATAATATTAATAATAATATATAAATTATATATGTAGGTACTTGGACATCTGGGAATAGCGTGTATGGAAAATTTTGCTTAGGCTATAAATTTCTTGGGACATTTAGTGAAAATTAGTGACGACATCATTCAACATGTTTACAACTTGATTTATTAACTTATGTAACCATTTTTCTTTTTATATATGTAACTTTTAAGGATGCAGGACGATGCAGAAAACAGCAGTTAATTTTTTTAAAACATCACCAATTGTTTTAATTATGTAAATTGGCCACCATTTTGAATATTAATTAGTTGTACATGCTTCAGAGAATCACAGTAATGTGATAAATAGATGTGTCTTGTCTTTGTGAATACAAAAATATATAGTTTCAGTGATATTTTATTATGCTTAATAAATATTTAATTTATTTTCATTATAATTATGCAAATTAGCAGCCATTTTGAATATCAATTAGTTCTGTGTCCATCTGAACATTCCAGAAATGTGATCAACATAAGCGTCTTGTCTTCATGAACACAAAAATTTATAGTTTGTGTTATTGAAAATAAAAAGAGGCTGAAATAAAGTACAGTTCTCCGCTGTGACCTTTGCTCTAGCTTCGAGGTGTTTTCTAACCTTTGTGTTGTGATTGCCTTGCAGAGTGCTAGTATTGTTGTATCGAATATAAGTAGTATTTAAAATTAATATTGATTTAAAACAATTACATTAGAGTTAGTATTCAGCCTGGGGATAGGGGTTAAGGATTAGGATCAGTTTCTGGTGTTAATTCTAACCTCTTGTTAGAATTAAAGTAAATTATTATTATGTACAATAGCGGGAAGATATAATTTAAGGGACATGCGCAGTGGTATACATTTAGCAGACGGATTCGAACAATTATGGCATCCGTGTTTATGACGTGATCTTACTTTCGTTACAAATTCATATATGGAGAAGAAAGCATGTGAAGTTGAATGATATATTATTAATTGAAAACGCTTGCATTAGAGTTAGTGTTAAAGAGTAGAATAAGTGTTCAGTATTTAGAATTAGGGTAGATTATTATTATATAGAATAGCAGGAATATTCATGGAGTTCGTTTCTGTAATTAAAAAAGTGTATCCCGCAGAGAATACTGACTAAGGTAAGTGTCCGGTTTTATTCACATTGTTACAATTTCTTAACCCTACGGATAATTGATGTGTTAGGGAGATCTATGACGTCAGCTAGTTAAAAATGTAAACAGTGTGCTATTTATAGCACAGCGGAGAACTATTCTTTACTTTCACCTAACAAAGATAATTCAGAAATTGTCAGTTCTGTTACATTCTGTGGTCACACGTTTTATTTATATTATCCTATATATTCATGTAAATTATTATGATGACAAATTAATTCGAAAAAAATTCATAACTTTTTTCAGGGTTGACGTACAGACGTTAAGGTATCGTTAAAGTGAAATTTTCAAGGGCTATCTAACTATAGTATTTTTAATGAAGTAGCATTATTTTGAAAATTGTGTCCAAGTACCTAATATATGAGCAGGCTAATGTAAGTAAAACTTATGACCTCAAAATCAATAAATAATACGTCTCAGTTATAACAATTATATTAATTAGACCTACTTAGGCTATACTCCACTATTATCACTATATTACAAACTCAAAGCTATATATATATATAATAGACTAGACGAAGTCCTCGACTGACTAGAAATTAAGGCAAAATTAGGGATTAAAACTCACCCATCCACCATGGTCTAAGATCCACTGTCCAAGTTTGTTAGCAACATATTTACCAACAAAAAGTGCAATTTTTTCTTGATGGGTTATTGATTTAGGTCCACTTTCTTGGTTTTCATTTAACTTTTGATCAACGTTATAAATGTTGTCACTGTTATATTTTGCCAACCGCGCTGCAAAGGCATATACAGCAACTATCCTCCCCCAGTTGACTTGTCCATCATCAAAAATCTCATCTGCAACAACAACAAATGTTGGAAATGCATTACTCTCATCGGGCTTTAGTCTATTAACCATTCCCTTGAAAACAAGGTCATGTCTATCTGATAGTTCTTTAACAGTTCTTCTCAATGTTTTACAGTATCTGTTGGGTGGTTTCCTTGAATTTTCTTCACCAAATGTAAGAACAACATCCTGCGCCAAAGCCTCTGCATCGCGGCGAACTTGATCCAATGGAGAATTTGAATAAGTTTGTGTGCCTTCCTCTGTTACTTTGGCAATTTCATTCAAACCCTGCCCTGTAAGTGACAACACACCAAGTCGCTGAGTCACTTGGGCGAACAAATTTTTGTTTGAATTAGCCATAAGTCTCTTGGAGATCTGTTGCTGCGAATAGCTAACACTGTCGTCTACTGACATTTTATTAGATGTCACTTATTAAATATAATACATTAAAAAAAAAAGAAATAGGTTTTCCAAACAGCTAAACAGGGAGTAGTTCCATATACAAGACAGGGCAAGATGGCGATCCAAAACCGGAAGACACCACACATCTTGATGTTTGCTTCTAAATTTAGATATTAACACTCTAAACAAAAAATGTGTGGTATTTTTACACTACAAATTGGTTTTTCCTTCCTGCTTTATAAAATCCCGTTCACAATCAATTGTTAACAATAATATTTCTAAATTAAAAGTTTCGTTATCTAAGTATTGTGCCTATAATTGTGACTGTTAAAGCCAGTTGGAACGCGTTACAATTAAACTTGGCCCTGATTTTGCATGCGTTTGAGTCTTGGGTTTCACCAATGGCCAACTAGACCAACCATCCATGCAACAGAAAACTTTAGTAGATGACACACCGTTATATTGATGCTCTCTTATGGAAGATTTGTACCATGTCATATATACACTTATATGCCCCCTCTGAGTAGAATGCTCCTTCAATAGGCATTATAAATAGCCGAAATATCGGAGGATGTTCGACAAAATGGAGTGCCGCAGTAACGAAACTAAGTAGGAAATACAAAGTAAGGCAGAAATGTTACAAAATACATAACTATCAATAGTAAATAAATAAAACATAGAACAAGGACAATTTTCTACGTTGCGGTACAACTGAGAACTTTCTCAAGAAACAAATCATAAAAAACATTGAAAACTAGAATGACTTGGACTTGTTTCTCTTACCAATTTTGTCCTTGTTCTGTGTTTTATTGTTAGTTTTTAAAAATATTTTTTTTTCTTTTGATAGGTATTTTTTAACCTACAACCTTACTTAGTATTTCAATAGGCATTGCACTAAGCCGAAAGTTGAAATCTCCTGGGTATGAAAGAAAGCTATGAAAAACCACTCACTGCGCTTAGGAAGTAAGAGCTAATCGCTCGCAATTCATGGAGTTCTCAAACAAACAAACCTGGAGTGCTAAACTGTAGTACGCACACACTGATTTCACTAAGTACTCTGGCCGGTCCGCTAAAGCTTCAAGAAATTGTGTGAGATTGAATAAATATATGTATAAATACACTGGTATAGAAGTACTTTGTTTGTCCATCATAAGTGATGATGAATATTTATTTCATTTACTTACAAAAAATATAGTTCGATGGAGACTAGGGTGATCAGACGTCCCTTATTTTCTGGGACTGTCCCCTTTTTTGAGCTGCTGTCCCGTTGTCCCAATTATTCTTCTTTCGTTCATTTGAAACATGTCTATATCTGTTATTCCGTCTCCCGAATAAAACTCACTGTCTTTTGTAGTTCATAAAGTGGCCAATAGAGCTTTGTTTCCAGTATTGTTTCCTCTGGCCAATATATCTGCCTAAGTGTTTCATACTCAGAACACTCTTGAAGTATATGTTTGGCACTTTGTGCTGCCTGTACACATGGCCGTATTGCCAATATTGAAATTTGTGTACATGTAACTGCGGAATTGGTTGTGTCCATTTCTGAGGCGTAGAATTACAACTTGTTCTGATCTGTTCATTATGTGATAGGCCTAAGTCATATTGTGTTGGTTTTTGTGGCTTTCTTATTGACTTGATCATCTGTTTTTCTGATGGTAGGTGATTGGTACATCTGGTTGGTCTTCGGTAGCACCTTCCTTAGCCAGTTGTTCTGTCTTTTGCATTTCCTGGTATTCCACAGTGAGAGGGTATCCACTGCATGGTTACCCTTTACTGGTAAGACAGTTCATTAAGTAGTTTTTGTAAGTATGTTAGTTTCCAGACTGGAGAGCTTGGAGCACTGTCCTTGCATCTGTCAGGAATACCACGGGCTGTGGGCCAGTTTGGATTTCAGCAGTTTTTCAGTTGCCACCCTAATTGCCAGGATTTCTGCATCATAATTATTGCAGAATTTCCCTGTTAGTGTTCTGATCGTATAGGCATATCTAGGTCTGTGCTGATATTCTATATATACACCTGTACCTACTATCCTCACTGCATTCTGTGCTGACCCATCTGTATATACTCTGACCCATATGTCATGTGAATATTCCTCCTCCAATAAACTGAGAGTGACTGTCCTTATCTGCACACTGTCCTGTTCGTCCTCGTTTAGCATTCCTTTCAGTGGTTGGGTTTGAATGTCTATTGGTATTCCATAATTTTCACTCCAATTGGTTTGTTCTGGTGCAGACTTTAAGGGGCTGTCAACTTCAGGCAGGCCTGTAAGTTGTCTGCGGAGATGTATGGATCCTGAAAGTCTGAGATCAGAATAATATCACCTGGTCTGCCACAAGGATCTCATCTGTCCCCGGTGCTTTTTAATGTGTATACGTTGAAAATTGCTCAATTGCAAACCCCCAGCTATTGTAGAGTTCTAACATACGCTGATGATACCCTACTATACAACATGGGCAGGAACAAGGTGTACAAGAGATACACACATCTCTGCTATAAGATTTCTGCTTGATCTTCCCAGCATTAGAGTGTGACATCAGGTAGCACAAGTTAGATCGTACAGTAAAGTGACAGAATACAACCACCACCCATTACATCAACGTATAGATGAGTCAAAGGGAATACGAATCAAGCGTGGCAGTTCATGGATGGTATAAGCTGAAGACAATGCGAAGAGTATGCGAATTTGAAGAAATATGAAATAGCAGTGAATTGGGGAGGTAGACACTGACTAAAGTAATAATTCAACTCGATAACGCGTGTCGAATTTGGACGGGTGTCAGGGTCCAGGATATAGTGCATGAACTCGCCCAACTACACTCGAAACCACAAGACATAATTATATACACAGATGGATCAGTTAACAGAAACACAAATAAAAGCGGTTGGGGTTTTGTTGCCTGTAGAAACGGCGAGAAGTTGGTTGAGAAATCTTCAGCATATTCCACTGTCCCATCAAGCTTGAGGATGGAGATAGAGGGAGTTACAGCAGCACTTAATTTGTTGATAACTGATACATCAACACATACAGTAATACTCATATACTCTTAAAGCATGCTGCGCAATATATAAAAGTTCATGCTAAGAAAAGAATGGCGGGACTTATTGAACAATCAATTGTCCAGAGCATTACATGGATATACTGCCCTGATCATGCTGGGGTCAGAGGAAACGAGAGAGTCGACTTATTGGTAGACGATAGACGACACCTTGCTGAGAAGAGATAAAGCAGACTTAATGAAGGAAGTAATAAATTCATTTCAGGGTGAAGAAGATGTCAATGAGGGTAAGAATACACATACAGAGACTATTAGAAATGGGAGTATCTAGAGGTGAGGAATGGAAAAGTATTTTTTTAGGACAATCCCGAAGATCACACAAACAACACCTGAATGGGACTCTTAGTCTACATACACTAGGATGGTTACTGGAACGGAAGGCGGAGCACTTATGGGAATGCACCGCGTGCTGTGAAACCAGTTTCTGATCAAGAATCAAGAAAAATCTACGGAGATGTTTAGCTTAGTGGATAAAGCTACTTCTTTTCAGTCGACCCATTGTTAGATTTTGGAATCTTTTCTTAATTGAATGATTTGGCATACACTGAAACATTTCTGCTTGTGTTAGGTCCTGTGTGTCTATGCGTTCGCCAAGTGTTTGCATTCTCCCCATGTTCTGCATCTCTACTATAAGTGTTGATTTCATTGCTCCCAACATTATCCAAAGCGTCTGGTTTTGCACTTTATCTAGATCCTGTAATGTGGTGTTTAATGCAGGACACCACGCAGCTGAACCATATTCCACGTGTGGTCGTATGCCTTGCTGGTAAACTTTACGAAGTATATTCCCACCGTCTCTTCATGTGGTTCCACTTAGTTTACTCCGGATAGCTAGTTTCCTCCAGGCTTTTGTTGTTGCTTTGTTTATGTGTTACTTCCATGTCAGTTTATCATCAAAAGTAATTCCGAGGTATGGAGGTTGTTTGTCTTCTTTCAAAAGTTCTCAATCTATCTTGATAACGCCTGCTTTTTGTTTTCGTGAGAGGGTAAATAGTGTAGTGCTGCACTTATATGTGTTAATGCTGACGCACCATCTACTTGCCCATAAGGCAACGCATCGATAGCTCCTTGTATTTGTTTAGTGACCACTGTCGCATGTTCTTCCGTGCACCAGGTCGTCAGCATACATTGCCACTTTGATTCCCGTATGGTAGTTCGGCAACTATGTCATTTACGTAAGCAACGAAAAGTGTTGGTGACAGGACTGACTCCTCCTTGGGGGAATCCATGACGCAGTAGGACTTTTTTGCTCTTACGACCATTCAATTGTACCATAGTGTTTCTATTATGTAGGTATGCTTTTACCCATTTGTAAATTCTTGGGTTAACCTGCAATTTCGCTTTTTCTTTTAATAGTCCTTTTTTCCAAACCTTGTCAATTGCTTTCCTGATATCTATCCATGCTGCTATATAGTACCAGTTTCTTATCTTGGAAGGTGTCCTCAATCTCGTGGGAGAGGTAGGTTGCTTGATCTTCAGCAAAGTAGAACTGTCTGAAGCCTGCTTGCTGTGATACCAGAAGATTTTCACTTTCAAGATACCACTGCATCCTAAGATTGATAACGGGTTCCATTGTTTTGCATAGACAGCTTGTGAGGCTGATTGGCCTGTAATTGGATTTGTGTGTTGCCATCTTTTCTTGATTTGAGGAGTGGTATCATTATTGCCTCCCTCCATGCCTGCGGAACATTATCTGTGGTCCAGCTTGTGTTGAAGGTCTGCAGTAGCTTTACTCTTGCTGCATTTCCAAGGCTTTTAATCATGTCATTGGGCACTCCATCAGCTCCTAGGGACTTTTTTTATTATTCATTTGGATATTGCATGCTCCAGTGCTTTCCTTGCGATTGGTGCCTCCATGACTCCGGGTATAGTTTCGTCTTGTCCAATATTTTGCTGCTTTTCTCGAGTATCTTGTTGTTTGTTTGGGCTAACTTTGATGTAGGTATCTTCAACAAAGGAATGTGCAATGTAGTCAGCTGCATGTATGCCTGTTAAAATTTTTATATTTTTATAAAATTTGATCTTTGTATTTCTCCCTGTACCTTCATCATTTAGTTGTTTTACCAGTTTCTATAATTTCCTGGTGTCTCTTTAAAGGTTCAGCGACTCTGCTATTTTTTTCTTTCCATGTGCTCCATCTGGTTTGTAACTTGGCTCTTTGAAATTTAGTCTTTGTGAGTTGATAATTGTTGTGGTATTCATGGCTAGGTCTGCTCTCTGCATGCTGAAAGCGCAGTTTCAGTAGAAACATCAAAGAGGAATATCCCTTCTTGAAAGAAGACGCCACGCTAGGCAAGGTGCAATGTACTGTGTCATTCAGTGTTTTTCATTGGAAATGGAGGTCATTATAATGTAAAACAGCACTCGAAGATAAAGAAACACAAAATGGCAGTCGCTGCTAGCAGTTCAAACCAAGGTGTTGCATAATTATTATTATTTTTTAAAGAGATGAGACGGCAATTAACTGATGAAAGTAAACGTCTAGCAGCCAAAGAAGCTCTACAATTATTGCAGTGAAACATCTCCTTTCCATGAGATCGGTGGATTGTACATCTGCACTAGTTAGACATTTATTTGAAAAGAAATGTACCAGTGGGCGAACTAGGTACAAATAAATTCTAGTAAATGTCTTAACTTCTTTTGCAATGCGAGAAATAGACATCGAATTTAAAGAAGCTGAATACATTTCAGTTATGGTGGACAGATCAAACTATAGGGATTTCAAGTTGATACTGGTCCTTGTTACGTATTTTATTCCAGATAAAGGCATTCGAGTCAAGGTAATTGGGTTTCAGAACATAATTGGGGAAACAGCTTGCAGATCACATTCTGCAATATATTTAAGTACAGGATATATGACAATTGCTCAGGAAAGCGGGGGACCCTAGAAACTATAGCTTGTGTTGCTTATACGTATATCCTGCTCTGCAAATGGTAGACTCGAAGCTGGTGTTAATAACATGGAGAGCGGTTGCGGATTAAAACATCTTTGATTGTATAGATAAAGAAGGCATATGAATTGATTGCAACAACATAAAACAATTACTCTGATCGATCGCTACCATGTGTAGAGTAGGCAAAACAGCGATAGAGTTCGCGCTCAGTACGAGTGATACTGCGCTAAGGGCAACTAAATATGGAAATCAATACTAAAGTTATGTTGCGAGGATGTATAGTACGTGTCTCGGAAGGTTAATGCACCTGCTCGAACCCGTTATATGCAATTGTGCATCCAGACCGTTAAAAAAGGCAATTAAAACATATTGAACGTATTTATGTTGCCCAGAAAATCACCGCAGCCACAAAAATGATTGGTTAATCACTACGTCCTGAAAAAGATGTGCAATCAACTGTTTTTTATTTTCCGAAAACGTATGTGGTGGGCCACTGTCACAAATATATTTCCATCCTCTGGACTTCATGCATTCTGCTAGAATTATAATAGTATCATAGTCCTGTTGCAAGAGAGGACCAGCGGGAGTTTGAAAATGAACGCTGAAGAAGAACTGTTTATTATACAGACTACAGCAATGTTCATGTTTGAGAAAGCTCATGGATAGGAATAGAAACTATGACGGGAAATCACACTGTCCAATATCGCAGACAAATGAGTCTGGAAATTCGCACGTGAACGAGATGTTGACGCTACCGATGACGCAGTGCATCATCTAAGAGGTCAAAAAAAAACAACAACAAAAAACTTCTTCTCTGGTTCGCTCTCTGGTTGTTTGTTTGAGAACCCCAGAATTGCGAGCGATTAGCTCTTACTTCCTATGTGCAGTGGGGTAGTTTTTCTGAGGTTTCATTCGTACCCAGGAGACTTCAGTTTTCGGTTTAGTGCAATGCCTATTAAATGAGCCTTCTACTCAGAGGGGGTCTATCTTCGCTCTCTTATAACCAAGCTCGTGTGATTTTCGACGTGAGCGTGAAGTAAGCTGTGCAACCAATTAACAGCATAGCTGCGCTATTTGCATCTTGAAAGGTTCTGCACATCCGATTTCGGCATGCCTTTAGTTCGAGTGCGCTTCCCTAGTCTGTGACAGCCTTCCTATCTGTAGCCACTTGATGATGTGTATCGACTCAAATTAAACTTTTAATAAAAATTTTCAAATTATATGACTTATATTATGAAAGTCATACTCTCTTAAGAGGAAGGGTGGTGGGTGTGAACACTATGACCGTTAATTTATCTGCAGGTTTATTGTGTGCTCAGTTTAAAAAAAAAAATGTATGGTGTTAGTTGTCCTTTCCGGGACAAGGCAGTCCTCATTTCCAAATTCTCTATACTGCTCATTGTTTTGGTACATGTTCTGTGAACTTGCGTAGAGTACATTGAATATTAACACAATAAATAACCAATGAAGTCAAGAAAGGGTGATGAAGATACAGCAGCATTAGTTCATCAATCATAACAATAATTGTACATTTCCGCAAGTTGCATAACATACAAATAGCATTAAACAGTCAATCAAGTTCCTCAAACATTTCGATGACACTTGTACGCTGCGCCAACCATTTATATAATACATATTAATTTATTCGAGTATTGCTTATCAGTTTTGATGAGTGTACATTCATACGCATTGGTATTATGTACACATTTGTGCACTTAAAACTGTGACGTTTATACCCGCACCAAGTTCTCGAGAAGATAATGATTAACTGTGAATGACAACATGATTAAAACAATGTGACAATATGTTAGAACCACTTCAATACAATTATTACAAATTTGCAACAATATAACTATTGCCAACAATTGATAAGAATAGATTGCAGTTTCATTGACAACAATTAGATATGTAGAGTCCATATATCAGTTTATTCTTCTTCGTTCTTCAGTCATCAGCTTACAGCGCCAATAGATTCAATGAACTGTGTAATTCGTTTCAGGTCATCCATGAAAGCCTGCAGGTTTGAAAGTAAAGTAAAAGTAAAGCTAACCCATCGCATTTATTAAGGGCGTAGGGTTGTGAGATATTAGCGATCTCACATGTCAGTGCCTCTGCTATATGAGGGCGGTAGCCATCTTCTCTTACCCGCAGTTTTTACCCCAGATTAATCCGGTACCAAATTAAGGCTGGGTCGACCCGGGAGCCGTTGCGATCTGAAAAACATTTCCGCCTCAACTGAGGAATGAAGCCAGGACTACTCATATGCGAAGCCAGTGCGCTAGCCACGTATTTTCTCCCTCTTCTTGATAGACTTGACATGCATGAAAAATGTGTTAAGCTTTCTGAACATGTGACTTCTCAGTCAGATGTGCCAAGTTCTCAGTCTGAAGATAATGGTTTGTTTCTTGCGTGACATGGTAAGGGTCATTTGGTTCTGCAGTTAGGTTTTAACTGCTACCAATTTTTCTTAAATTCTGCTTTAAATATCATAGTCTTACATTCATATTATGTAATACCACTTTCTATGTGTTCTAGTGATCCCCTTTCCTTGCCAGGAGATGGCCTTTTTCATTTCCAAGTATGCCACAGTGACTAGGGATCCACTGCATTACTGTTTCTTTGGTGGTACTGCTGAAGTGTAGTAAGCAGACAACGATTCCTGCTCGTATTCTTTGGATCTATCATTGCCAGCAATACTGACTTTGCATCAGTAAGAAAGACTACATGTCTGTTGTGATTCTGCACGAAATTTATGACCATTTCTTCTTCTGTTATGGCTTACATTTCGAAATTTGTGGAAAATTTGCCTGTGGGTATGAATTTTTCGATTTCCTTTTTCATCTGGTGTTACAGTGTGTAGTTCCGCTCCTCCATCAGATACTCCTTCTTTCGCTGCACCATCTGTGTATACATGTGTACATATATCCTTTAGGTATGATTTCTGTATGAAGTTCTTAGTTGTCTCTTCAAGTACTTGTATCGGAGTTTCCGTTTTTGGAGTAATGTCTGGTATACTGTCCACAATTTTTTAACAGTATTTCCTGTCTCATGCTTGGTATTTGTTAAAGGTATTCAGTGGTTTTAGGTTTTGCAGATCTGTATCTGTGAGTTCTTAAGCTATGTTTGCGAAGTGTATGAAGCTATTTCTTTTGAGTCGCTCTTTTGTAGTCTGTGTAGTATTTGGTTCGGGTGATGTCTCCAAACATTTGAATTTTACATAGGCTTATTGTGTGAGGATTTATTTCATTTCTTATTTCTTCCACTAATGGTAAGTCTTGGCATGATTTCCATTTATATAATTGGGATAGTTTTCATACCTCCTGTTATAATTCTGAGATTGCGGTTTTGTACCTTTGAGATATTTTGAGTTTTACTTTTGGCTGCATTGCCTCATGTTGACATTCCATATTCCAAAGCTGCTCTTACGCATCTTGTATATGCTCTACTTAGTATTTTCCCATCTACTACCCAATCTGTTGCAGTCAATTGTTAAGAGTGTTGTCTTTATGGACGTAGATAAGATTACCTGTAGGAGGGGGCTACGTTTTTTCTTTAATTTGGAACAGTCAATGTGTGGTGGGTCAAAAGTGACTGATATGTGGGTGTCTCATCTTTTGATTCTCAATCTTTTTCACCCATGGTCCCATTTCGGAGCATATTTTCTCTTCCCCCCCCCCCCCCATTCGACATAAAAGACGTTGCAGATTTCTTCAGGGTTTACTATTATATATCTTATTAAATATCGTCAAGCTGGGCTGAGGTCATGGTAAGCTTTAAAAAACAGCAATATTTATTACGAAAATCTTACGTGATGTGTAAACATGTTAAAATGTATGGGAATCTTGAGGAGCTTTCAAATACGACAATATTTATCAAGGAAACTTGACTTGCTGTGTAAACATGTTAAACGGGTTGTGGCGCCTCAATTTTCTGGTATCTCTTCTTGACCCCCCCCCCCCTTTTTTCAAGCAATTTGCTGTGGCACCCATAGGAACCATATGGCCCAATTGAATACAACTGATGGCGCCGTAACAAAAGCGCGCAAGACACATGCGCATAAAAGCGCTCCGATGAATGCGCACAATGCTAAAAACCGCGACACATTTGCGCAAGCCAAAAGCGCGCACAGATTGTATGTGAAAAATACTAAAACGAAATCTTGTTAAGCTCAGTGACGTGGGAAACATCAATAAGCAGACATCAATAGTAGACGATCGAGTCAGTTGATCGAGATCGTCGGCTGGTTGATCGTTCTTCATTCTTGAAGCTTCAAAGCGACGATTAGAAAAGGTAGCTTGGGGGAGAGTAGGTATTAGGTATACCATCACACAATGGAAACAGACACACATGGAACACACGTGTTGCTAAATGCGATCTATTTGACGCCATACCACGGTACGTTATGCTTGTCAATTATGCAAATGAACGTAGATGGTAATTTGGTTATGTCCAAACCAAGCCGAGCCCAGCGACATGAAAGGAAATCAATCTTAACATTTAAGTTGAAACAATACATAATTATTGTGTAAATTACTCGACATCTTTATGGGTATCGGCAACAATTATTATTAACGAATTTTCAGTCATGGATAGAATGGTATCGCAGAAACAGAAAGATAATATTCTGCATGATGACTAAAGATTACGCGAGAGACCGGGTGTTGGCTGGTAGAGGTTCTCTTTCAGGACTTGATTATTTTTAGGTTTGGACCAAATTAATTTTATAAACTTTCCTTATATGTGTTTTTTATTGTATCACTTGACATACTAATATTGATAAATATTGTATGTGTAATATACCATTGGAAAGGGGAATGGATACAGAATATGAATATATAAGTACATTGATGATATTTGATTACTTCACAAGGTTAGAGTTAGCCTTGTGAAGTAATCAAATATCAAATCAAAGCCAGTAAAGTGGTGAAAGGTCCTGTAGACCCATGCTATAAAGCCAGTATAGTGGCGATTGGTCCGGAAAGAGTATTGTTCAGGGCGTATCAGTCAGTGATAATGATGATGTTGTTGTTGTGTCAGAACATAATCATGCATCAGATCCTAAACAAAATGAAGCAACAAAAATTGTGTCAGAAATTCGTTGACGAATTGTGACTACTGTAGAGAGGCATCAGCAGATAATTCAGCAATGTACAGCTACAATTTCTTTGACAGTAGCTAGTCATCTACCGGAATATACGGCTTCTCGACATATGATTCAGAGGCAACGAAAATGGTATGATGTTCCCTATGCTCTAGTACATTCTCGCGCCGATATCGTTATTTCATATGAGCTTCAACAAACAAGAAACGAAATTTTCATGCTCTGGGATTCCGGTGCGGATGACGAAAAAAAAAGGATTCTGATATTTGGAACGTTGGCCAATCTCAGTCTTCATCAACTTCACGATCACTGGTTTATCGATGAAACATTCAAAGTATCTTCAAATATTTTCTATTAATTGTTTACGACACGCACGTTGGTCGATGATTCTGCCTATTCTCTCATCTACGTCTTATTGTCAGACAAATTAGAAGAAATATATAGGCCCTATGTGCGTCCTGCGTATCATGCCGGATTACGAAAAGGCTAGTAAGAGTGCATGTGCGATCGTCTTCCCTGTGACACAGATGAGTAGATGACTGCTCCAACTCGTTCATAATCTTTGGCGAAATGTTCAGGAGTTTAACCTCGCTTTAGCATACCGTGACGATGAAAATGTGTGAATGCACGTCATGATGATGCTTGCTTTAAGCTTCGTTCCAGTAGCTGATGTTTGTGTTGCCTTCGATGATTTGGTGAATACTTGTCCTCCTCTGATGGCACCATTGGTAAATTACTGGGAAGACACATACAATTAACAGACAACACAGAAACCGACATACGAATCCAAAGTTTTCCTTGCAATTGTGGAACGTCCGAGATCGCGTAATAGATAACCTTCCTCGAACCAACAATTTAGTGGGATCCTGGCATCGTTCTTTTCAATAGACTATCGATGGTGAGCACCCATCGGTCTACAAATTGATCGAGCAATTACGTCGAAAACAGGATCTCTACGAATTGAAAATCGAGAGATTTCGGGCAGGCTTCAGACATCCAGAGGCATCCATGGCAAAATGTGTTCGTCGTGATCGCTGTCTGCAGGCGTTGGTCCCAAGATTTGGAGCAGTGCCATTATTTGATTGCTTGAGAGGAGTAGCTCGCAATATTAACATTATACTTTATTTAGCTAACATTATTTAGGTAGAACTTTTTGACAAGTTATTTTGAGATTTGAATAGGCAGATATAGGCCATACGCTTAAATATTACCACAAATTAGATATATCATTATGTATCTAAGGAGATTAAGCAATAGTATATGATTTAATGTTGATTTTATTGTAATGAATTAAACAATAAGTGACGCTTGACCCATTAAAACCGGTTTTTTTTCTTGCTAAATATTTCGGTTATTATTGATAATTAAATAGTTTATTTTATAATCCAACTTTTTCAATTTTGTTGTTGTTATCTTTTGTCAGCGCTAATTTGCCATGCGAGCTGATGTATTGTTTCACGCACGTTCATTAACACGATAATTCAATGCCTATGCGTACTTGGAAACGAAATCCAGCCTCCTGAACACATACTTCAGAACTACTCATAGCACAAATAAAGACTTCGGATCTGTTCAGAAGACAGAGAGCTTTGGCAAAAGCCATGGGAAAGCGGCTCTGGCCTGGTGCATCCAGTAGATGTCGCCCTGGCGACAGGATTGGCGAAATAGCATGTTCACATACCTGAACGTAGAAGAAAAACAGGGGGATTTATTTCACTGAAAGATAAAAAAAAATTGCCACACAAAAGAATAATGCAACAGAAAATGCAATATTTTCGATGATTGAACACCAAGCTCTCACAAGACAGTTACCATGATTTCACAATGTGTCAGTAGTTTTTCAGTAAAGAATGACGATTCTTCTTCTACCTCGGTGTTAATTTTCAAATTTCTGCAGATAAGCGGGATGCAGTTCCGAAAACGGAATTTCAAATATTTAATATATGACGACATTGCCCTCCTGGCACACCCATTGGTACTTACTCTCTTTTAGCAGTTAGTGAACGCGTATCGTTCATGTCACGCTTACTTCTCATGCGTCTAATTCGACCCCTCTTTAGTCCCCTTCCCTGCTCGCGCCACGCTTAATTTAATTTCAAATTCCTACAATTTCTGTTTTACGTAATTCATCTAGTGAATTGTCTTCCTCCAATAGGCTATCCGACATTCCTATCAAAATTTCACCTTTAATTACAATCAAAGTGCCTACCGCAGTTGCTCTTGTAGCCAGCGCGTAAGCTCATGTCCACGCACTCCAGCATGCCCAAGACTGTAGATCCATACTAGTTCCTGAAGTGCAGAAGCATCTATGTGCCATTCATTGTGCAACCATCTGCATATGACCTTTCGAAGTTTGTACTTAGAGTCGAACACAATAGAGAGCCGGAGAACGGAATATGTTTTGTCATGGTTTACAACCTCGCTTATTGCGTTATCTGCGCCATTCGGCCCGACACATCCGACATAAGCATGATTTCATGGTCACTTTGGTATTCTATTGGATGAGACAGCCAACCCCAATAACCTCCTTAACCGCCTTTATGAAATGCTTAGATGGTTACAGTATCATATATACTCCATGTACCAGAAGGACTGGCAACACTCGGACGTACTGGTTTCTGTTCAAGAAATAAGTTTAAGTATGACACTATATAGTGGATTAAAGCATATTTTCAACATTGGCCGCAAGTTCATTTGGTTATATTAAGACGTATGTACTATAAAACGGGAAGTAAAGGTCCAGGTAACACCGCCACAATACTACCTTAACCTACCCCCAAGAATACTTTAATATGTTCTAATGCTCAATTTCGTTACCACGTTACCAAGTTTCGCCTCAATGATAGACCCCTACTTTATCATATTTGATTATGCGTGGGTTTTAGGTATTAGGTATTAGCTTCACACGCACATTGTGATCTTGACACATCTAACGTGTTTGTTTAATAGATTTATAAATTTGACCAACCAACAAATGCACGTATGTTTATTTGCGGAATACACGAAACAACAATTAATTTACTCTCTCCATTCCCCCCCCCCCCCCATTCTATAATTTTAACTGACAAAAGCAAACGATAACGAGGGAAGTATGTGGTATTTGTAAAAACGTGCTTCTAAATTTGCTACTCTGGTGAAACACACATTATATTATGTTAGAACACTTATTGCTGATTCAGTTTTCTGCGGGAATTAATAGCAAATGAATTATGTAGTTTACGTGCATTAAACAGATACTCTACATTTGGATTATATAATAGAGAGGGAAGTTCAACACGATATTGACTGTAAATCTAAATATTGCTATATTTACCCTCTAGATTTAAGTAATTGTAAAAAAAAAAAAAAGCAACAAGGAAGAAGTATTCATACAGAATCAGAGCTACGTGACTTTTAAAGTTGGTAATTTTCCGGAAGTAATCCCATTGTCAAACAAAAACAGCCCAAGTAAAACAGCTGTATGTTTGTAGCTATAAATGGACAGTGAGGGAAATTCAATTTCTATTTTATGATGTGAAAAAAAATATCCGTAGTACTTGACACTCACTGAAAGTCTCGCTTTAAGCATGCCTACTGATAGTAACCGGTGTACCACCCATAATTGTGCCAATTCTTCTTCTTCTTTTGTGTTCATTCTAAACTCCCGCTGAATCGCTCTTGTAGCGGGACAATGGTCCTATCAGTAGGATGTAGTCCAGAGAATGGAAATGCGTTGTGTCGCCGTTTATTTTCATGAGAATGGAAATGCGTTAATTTGCGCCAATAGTCCGTCATATTCGTCTTCGGCGGGGTGTTAATTCAAGACACTTGATTTTCAATGTCAACACCCCGAAGAGTTGATATTAAAAATGGACCACCAGGCAAAATAAAGGAGTGTACGTGACATAATACAGCAAATATGTAAATTGCATATAATCACATCTACTGTAAGGAAGCATATTGTACAGTGTGATATTTACAGAAAGGAGGCATGTTGTATATTAGCAGATTTACAGAATGGAGACATGTTGTATAGAATCAGTACCAAAATAAGGAGGAATGTTGTAGGGGCATATATTATCTGATTTACAGAATGGAGACATGTTGTATAGAATCAGATCTATAGAAAGGAGGAATGTTGTAGGGGCCTATATTATCAAATTTACAGAAAGGAGGCATGTTGTATAGTATTAAATCTACAAAAAATAATTGGTAGCATGTTAAATTACGAATCAATCCAGTACTTTTTGGTTGTATCGATTGTATAGGCAATATTTACATTCAGCAAGCTGTCAACTACTTCTTTCGTTCGTTAGTGATGTCTATATGTGCAGCAATAACGTAATTGAGAAGGGGAATGGTTGGTTGTTCAACAGAAAGAAGAAAGTCAAAAAGTGGGTAAATCCTAATGATTTTTCTTATAAAGATCACACAAAAATGTGTCTAATTACTACAAATAACCAGGATAGCAAGTTTCATTTTTTAGACAAGCCTCTCTCCAACAACAGAAGACATATCAACGGCTTTATAAATATTTTGGAAAGTCCCGAAGATCACACAATTAACACCTGACCTGAACTCTGAGTCTACATACACTGGGATGGCTGCTGGAGCGGAGGGTATAGTACTTATGGAAATGTCCCGCGTGCTGTGAAGCCAGTTTCTAATCAAGAATCAACGGCTCTGATCTACTGCTGTGATGTTTCTTGTGTAAATTGAACAATGTTTTCCATTTCTTGTTTTATACTATATAGTTTAACATTCAAAGGCATATCAGAAGGCCAGATTGAGCAAATTAATGAATGCCAGGATTTACGTATAAGATACACAAGCTATAGCTTATGGCACTCACTTTGCTGAGCAATTGTCACATATACTTAAATATATTGCAGCATTATGTGTCTCCGTAGCGAAGGTTGGCTGCAACAGACCTCCAACATCCATTGTCTCTTTTTTTGGTGGTGCACTCTACTATACTGTAACCTGTTCATCTCGCGATGTTACCCTTCCACTTGTATCTTTGCTTCCCTCTTGATCGCCTCCTTTGACTTTACCCTCAAGTAAGGTCAAGGTGTCATGTCTTTCAATATGTACAAAATAGTTTAATTGTTTGACCCTTATTTCCTTCAATAATTCTTTTTTATACGAAGTTTTGTTATAGCCTCTTTGTTGGTTTTCTTCTCTCTCCGTGATCTCCTCCCTATTCTTCTATATATTCACATCTCAAAGGCATCAAACCTATCTTCTAATTGTTTGTTCACTGTCCATGTTTCTGAGTCATACATTTAGAATAGATGTAAAATTTTATAATTCTCATTTTTATCTTGTTTGTAATTTATTTAGATGTTAATATTTTTCTCATGCCAGTGAAAGTACATTTAGCAATTCCGATTCTCCTTTAAACTTATGTTTCACATCTGCCATCATTTGTCATGTGTTCGAAATATTGATATTGCTCTACTTGTTGTAGTTTCTCTCCATGTATGTTTATGTTTAGCACCTGTTCATCTTCTTCTGCGTTCAGTAACTGTGGTCATGATATATTGTCAGGCCCGTCGTAAAGACGAAGTCCCCCGTCTTCTCCAGATCAGAGCGGCTGCCCCATAGCATTTGCTCAAGTCTGTATCCTCTGGCCATGTCTGCTGTCTCTGCTCTTTGTATATTGAGCAGTCCTGAAGTATATGTTCCGGAGTCTAGGTTCCAGATCCACATGGACATTCATCTGTGTATGAGATCCTCAATCGGTAAAGGTGAGACAACAGTCTGCAGTGGCTTGTTCTAAGATGAAATATTGTGGTCTGTTGATGTCTTTGGAGGAGATGTCTTCCATCATGTTTGTATTCCACTTCCATTTGTTTCTTCCACTTTGCTGTGTATGTGTTGTGGATTATTGTTTTTACCTCTCCGTAATACAGTGGGTGTCTGTGTTGCTCCATTTCGCTTCCTGCCTTTGACAGAGCATCCGCTTTCTCATTTCCCATGATTCCACAGTGTGATGGTATCCATTGAAGGACAATAGCTTATGATTTTTGGATCTGTCTTAGTTCATGTCTGATGTTGTGCAGAAGGCTTTCATTTCTGTTGCTCTGGATTGATTCCAGTAGGGATCTGCAATCTGTGAATATGGTTATCTTCTTTGGTCTGGCAGTCCTCATTCGGTGAAGGTTTTCAGTGCTTGATGGAGTACAACTGCTTCTTCTCTAAAGTTTGAGGAGTATTTCCCTGTTGGAAAAGCTTTTGATATTGTCTTCCCATCTTTGAGTCTTATAAAAATTCCACCTTCTCCATTCCTTACTGCTCTTTCTGCCGATCCACCTACCTGTTCTTCTGTGACTGCTGATTATCATGGTTTTTTAATGTTTATTTTTAAGGGTATAAGGGTCTGGTTTCGAGTCAATATCCATATTTTTCTTCCACTGTGATGTATAAAGAATGCGGATGAGAGTTTTGGCCTCACTGTATGGCAGACGATTGCTGAATTGTTCCATTTTACCTCCTGCTTTTCCAGGGCATCATCTCTCTCATTTTCAGTGATACCACAATGGGAGGGTAGCCATTGAAGAGTAATGTTTGATATTTGCTCCTCATTTCTACAAGCTGTTTTTGCTGAATATCTGACTGTACCAGTGCTGATGTGTCTATCTGTGGATCTTAATTTTTTTCATGCTTTATCTTTTTAAGTTTAAAATGTATTTTGCACAGTACTGGATTATGATCAGAGTTGATATCAGCTTCTGCATATGTTTTAGTGTTCTTGACAATATTTCTAAATATGTTGTTGATTATAATAAAATCTATCTGGTTCATATTTCTGTCTGCATGACTTTTTCATAAAGTATATAATTTTCTGAACCATGACGTTAACAATGGATAACGAGGATGTACTGAAACTGTTCCTAGAGCGCCTGCTAAATGTGGACACCGTGATTGAAGAAACATCGAGGCTGAGGTTTGAAGAATTCGGTATTAAGAAGTAGAACAAGGTTCGTGCAGAAGAAACGAGAATAATGTAACCAGCAGGCCACAGGAACCATCAGTATGCATACCCTTTGGCATCTGACAGGGGATACTGAGCGCCAATGGGTCTGCCCAGTGCAATGATGTCGGTCCATACACTTCTTCTTCTTCTGCAATCAGTTTCATATGCTCATAAGTCTATACAGGAAGGTGGGAAGCCTCCACGAATTCAGTCGTCAGCAGGAGGTCCTCATGGTTGCCCCCACAGCTTTACCTTCAGATCTGTCATATTTGTGTTCTCATGGCATCGAAGAGTGGGCATGTCTGCAGAATGTGTTCTGGAGTCTGGTGACCCTTTTGACATGGTCATTGGTCAGTTTGGACAGCCTTAAATTTGTGGAGATGTGCTTGTAGTCTGCAGTGTCCTATACGGAGTCTAAAAAATTTGGTTTGCTGTGACCTGCTTAGCTTTAGAATGGGGTCCAGTGGAAAGTTACTGCCTGTTCTCTGACTCCATGTATGTTTGTATTTTCTTTTGATGAGAGATTTTTCTTCAGTCAGTGATATTCTGTGCTTGAATTGTTCCTTTTTTTGCACCTGCTTTTGTCAGTCTGTCAGCTGCTTTATTTCCTGCAACTCCACAGTGTGCAGGTTTCCACTACAGCACAACTTTATTGTTACTAGACAGTTGATTTAGAAGTTCTACAGTTGTTTTTGTTAGGAGATCTTTAGGTTCATTTTTGATGGTCTTGAGTACTGACATGCAGTCACACAAGAAGATTATATTAGCTCCTTTGAGTCTCTGTGCCTCTAGAGCCTTTGATGCTTCTAAGATTTCTTGTAGCTCGATCCTGTAGTTTGTTCATAATTGGTCCACAAATAATAACGAGTAGGAGTGACAATTATCATTATTGATCAATGCTGTTGACAACCACCCCCCCCCCCCCACAAATACTTTTTTCCAAGCGAAACTCATTTTCTAACACTTTGTTACAGGTCATCTACGTAATCATAGACATTGTCTTTCTCTACTCGTCGTGTGTAGGCTATGTTAAGTCATGAATAAAGACTTTCTGATATAAACATCGATTTGTATATTTTCCTTTGCCTTTTTCTTATTAGCAAAATGTAGTCCGGAGAATGTGTTGTGTCATGGTTTACAGCTTGACTGCATCTCGACCTGACAAATCCGACTTCAACATGGTTTACAGGTAATTGATCATTACTGGGATAGGGCAGCTAGCCCTACACCGGACTACCCCAAACCTTCTTAGTCACCTTCTACGACACGCATTGTAGGTTACAGTGTTGCTATCATTTGCTTCATTTACCGATAACAATGACGTTTCTGTGTGTTTCCAGTGATTAGAAAAACTTTATTACCCTACTTGCAATTTTTGCCTATAGAAATAATAGGCACACTATATTAGATGTAGTTATTTTAGGAAGACACGGAAAGAGAAGAAACAAATAAAGAGGTGATAAAACACTTAATATGAAAAAAGAATTACTAAGGGAAATAAAGATCAGGAAAATAAAATATTTTGGACACATTAAAAGACATGACACCGTATTGAAGACCTTACTTGAGGGTAAAGTCAAAGGGAAGCGAGCAAGAGGTAGACAGAGATAGAAGTGGTAGAGTAACATTACAAGATAGACAGGTTACAGTCTAGCAGAGTGCACCACGAAAACAAGAGACAGGGGATGCTGGAGATCTATTGCAGCCATCCTTCGTTGCGGAGACGGCATTTGATGATGATTTCAGAAGAAACACGTTTTCGCCCGTGTGTTGCCGGGGCCCGAAATGGGAGCAAAGAATAGCAGCACTTTTTACCTTCCACGCTTGTCGTAAAAGGCGACTAAGGAGGTTATGGGATGGAGTTGGCTGTCCCATCCCATATAGGGTCAGTGACCCAAAGCCATGCTGAAGTCGGATGTGTCAGGCCGAAAGGCGCAGATATCGCAGCAATGCCGTAAACCATGACACAACGCATTCCGTTCTCCGGACTACATCCTGCTAATCTGCAGTAGGTTGAGAATGAACGCAGAAGAAGAAGAAACAAAAATTCGTTGTTCCTGTTTTTACTTTTTTATTTATACAGTATAATTATTTCCGGTTTCACTTGGAAATCTTTTACTTTGGTAGAAAGAAAAGTTTAGGCAATAAACCTTCAGAATTACATTGCATTGCACTATTAAAACTTCTGTAAGTGTTATTCTCAGTTATCTCATATCAAAGTTAAACATGTAAATATGATTATTCTATATATCAGTACACTCATTCTAGACATAGATGCCTACTTTATTATAATATATATATAATATCAATAATATATCATTTATTATCATGCCTATCATCTAAATCTTAGTATCTCTGAATATTTGTTAGGCCTAATGCCTAATAAAATAATAAATTATTAGTAATAATAGGCTAATATAGAATTCTTCCTTCTTGACTACTTTTACTAACTTTTACTTTTATCTACTTTTACTACTTAAATACTAGTACTTACTACTATAGAATCAGATAGTAACTATACTATACTTATACAGCAGGGCTTTTTTCTCTCCTTGGTCACGATCATAAATGGATCACATGATGGCTTTGGCTTTAATAAATTAATTTTATAATGGATGGATCATTGACTGTACTCAACTGTATGTAAAGGAAACATCCTTCTTCGTCTTGTGTCCAAAAATTTCAAAGTTATGCCATCAGCAGGAAAGGTTATGCTGACAGTGTTCTGGGATTGTCAAGGAGTCCTTCTAACCAATTTCAAGAAGAAAGGTGACAATGTGAATTCTAAATTAGACTAAATCGTTCTGTGAAAAGTCTGTCATTGTTTTGGGATGCAATTTGAGGAGAATGCCCAGGTCTTCTACTTCTTACTAGAGGAGTACTGCTCCTTCATGACAGTGCCAGACCACATATGGCTTAATTAATTCAGGAGAGAATTGACCATCTAGGGTGGGAACTTCTGGAAATCCATCTTACAGCCCTGATTTAGCCCCTAGAGATGTCCACCTTTTTGATCATCCTGAAAACCCACCGTAGTGTTTTAAATTTCGCAATTGATGCAGAAGTTGAATGTGAAGTGAAAATATGGTTTAGAAAACAAAGCATACAGTTTTATGCAGCAGGTTTGGGAGGACTGATAAAACAATGTGATAAGTGCATCAATATTGGTAGAAATTATGTTAAAAAAATAAAAGAGATAATGTAGGTGTAAAAATAATTGGTTTCCAAGTTATCATCATAATTTCTTTTACAGCCATTTGTGACTTGCTTATTGACTTGCCCTCGTACTAACAATCTACTTAACTGTACTAATGCCTGACACACTAATAGTTTGTAACAGTCTACCATATATTTCATTCATTCATTTTCCTTTTGTGCTGAAGTTAACGCAGAGGTCAGATCTCTCAAATTCTGTCTATCCAAAGCTATTCTGTGCAGTTCTTGAATAGTATGAATATTGATTGTTTTACTTTCTCTAAGTATCGTTCTTCTGAGTGTTTCTTTTGGTCTACCCCTGACTCTTTTGCCTGTAGGTATCCATTAAAGAGATTGGTGGTGTATTCTGTTGATGTCTGCGCGTAGGACATGCCCGATGTAGGACCAACTGCGTTTTCTGATAACATCAGTGATGAAATTTTGATGTGTCTCTTCTGTGATTTTATCATTCAATTAGAATTCACTCCAATGGGTGTTAGTTATCCTACAAAGACATTTGTTCTTGAAACTCAGTAGTTTCTTTTCTGAAGATAAAGAGCTTTTCCAGCTCTCACATCCATATGATAGTACCGGAATAGCTCAAGAATTAAATAAGCGCATTTTCGTGCGTGTGCTGACTGACTTTGACTTCCAGATATTAGACAGTCTGTTAAAGGCACTTGAAGCTAGTGCAATGCGAGTTGTAGTTTCTGTCATGACATCACCGTCAAATGTTAATTTACTTCCTAGATAGGAGAATTTGTGTACCATTTCAAATTGTCCATTCAAAGTTAGGTGAATTGGTGAAGTCCATAATTTTTGTTTTTGATGAGTTGATTTGGAGACCTATTTGTTCTGCGATGAGTTTTAATTTATCAATGTTTGTTTGTGCATCTTGATGGTTTTCACTCAATAGTGCAAGATCATCGGTAAAATTCAGGTCTTCTAATGTTGTTTGATTTATCCATTTGATTCCTAAATTTGCGGTGGATGTGCTTTTTCTCATAGCCCAGTCAATTGCGATATTGAATAATAATGGTGACATAGGGCAGCCTTGTTTAACACCAGTAATCACAGGGAACCATTCTGAATTGCCTTTTTCTGTTTCAACACAGATTTTGGAGTTGGTATAGAATGGTTTTATCACATTTATATATTTGTTTTGGAATCCATACATTTTAAAAATTTCCCAAAGTGATGGTTGACGGATGCTGACAAAGGCTTTTTGAAAATCAACGAAGTTTATTATGAGATTAGATCTAAATTGTAGACATTCTTCAATTATTGTTCTAAGAGTGAATATATGATAGAGACAAGAACAACCTGGTCTAAAACCTGACTCCTCTTCTCTAAGTCTTTTGTATAAGTATGACTTAAATCTTGCAAGCATCATGTTACAAAGAATTTTACCAGGTAGGATAGCAGTGTGATTCCCCTCCAATTATCACAGTTTGTTAGGTCTCCTTTTTTTGGTAGTTTGATAATCATACCTTTTTTCCATTGTTGGGGTGGGCATTCGTATTTCCAAATCATATTGAAAATATCCAGTAAAAAGAACAAGGTATTATAATTTGCTGCTTTTAACATTTCACTATTGATGTCATCTTGACCTGCTGCTTTATTGTTTTTTTAAATTTCTTAATGGTTTGTTTTACCTCTTCAAGGGTGAAATTTTCTATCAAAGCTTCTAATGGTGACATTGTCTCCTCTTCCTCTAGTTTTGGAGTAGATTGAGGTGGTGGTCTGTTAAGAAGATCTTGGAAATATTCAGCCCATCTTTGCTTTTGTTGCTCAGTTGTTTTTAGAACTTTGCCATTTTTGTCTAGATGCTTTTGGGATAAATGGCTGGTTGCACAGTTGTTTGGTTATGTGGTATAGTACCTTGCTGTTGTTGTGTTTTGATGCTGATTCAGCTTCCAATGCTAAGTTGTTTTTATAATTGTGTCTGTCCTTTCTAGCGCTTGCTTTAACTTCTTTGTCTAAAAGTGCATATGTGAGTCTGTTTTGTTCCTCGTCTTGAGTGGTTTTTGCAGCGAGTATTTTTTTCTTCGTCAGTTTACGGTTTTGGATTTTTGACCAAGTGTCCTCACTTATCCATTTCTTCTTATTGTTTTGTATGATACCGTATGATGCTGTATATTCTTCTTCTTTCGTTCACTTGAAACATGTCTATATCTGTAATTCTGTCTCCTTAATAAAACTCACTGTCTTTTATAGCTCATACAGTGTCCCATAGAGCTTTGATTCCAGTGTTGTTTCCTCTGGCCAATATGTCTGCCTCAGCGTTTCATGCTCAGAACACTCTTGAAGTATATGTTTGGCACTCTGTGCTGCCTGTCCACATGTACACATGGCTGTGTTGCCAATCTTGAACTTTGTATACATGTGACTGCGGAGTCGGTTGTGTCCTGTTCTGAGACGTAGAATTATAACTTGTTCTGATCTGTTCATAATGTGATAGTCATCTTGTGTTGGTGTTTGTGGCTTTCTTATTGACTTGATCATCTGTTTTTTCTAATGGTAGGTGATTGGTATATCTGGTTGGTCTTCGGCAGCACCTTCCTTAGCCAGTTGGTCTGCTTTTTCATTTCCTGGTATTCCACAGTGCGAGGGTATCCACTGCATGGTTACCCTATACTGGTAAGACAATTCACTAAGTTTTTTTTTCAAGTCTGTTAGTTTTCCAAACTGGAGAGCTTGAAGCACTGACCGTACATCTGTCAGGAATACCACAGGCTGTAGGCCAGAGTTGGAGTTCAGCAGTTATTTAGCTGCCACACTAATTGCCTGGATTTCTGCATCATAATTATTGTAGAATTTTCCTGTCGGTGTTCTGATTGTGTCTCTAGGCTTGTGTGGATATTCTATATATACACCTGCACCTCCATTGCTCACAGCATTCTGTGCTGACCCATCTGTGTACACTCTGACCCATATATCTTGTGGATATTCCTCATCCAGGAAACTGAGGGTGACTGTCATTCGCTGCACACTGTTCTGTTCGTCCTCGCTTAGTATTCCTTTCATATGGGTCTGAATGTATATTGGCATTCCATGGCTTTCACTCTACGGGGTTTGTTCTGGTACAGACCTTAAGGGGCTGTCAACTTCAGGTAGGTCTATAAGTTGTCTGCGGAGTCGTTTAGCTTGATGGATAAAGCTGCTTCTTTTCAGTCGCCCGATTGCTAGATTTTGGAATCTTTCCTTCATTGGATGACTTGGCATACACTGAAACTTTTCTGCTTGAATTAGTACTTTTGTGTCTCTGCGTTCGCCAAGTGTTTGCATTCTTCCCATTTTCTGCATCTCTGCTATGGGTGTTGATTTCATTGCTCCCAACATTATTCTAAGTGCCTGGTTTTGCACTTTATCTAGATCTTGTAATGTGGTGTTTGATGCAGGACACCACACAGCTGAACCATATTCCAGGTGTGGTCTTATGCCTTGCTCGTAAACTTTACTGAGTATATTTCCACTGGCTCCCCATGTGGTTCCACTTAGTTTTCTCAGGATAGCTAACTTCCTCCTGGCTTTTGTTGTTGCTTTGTTTATGTGCTGCTTCCATGTCAGCTTATCATCAAAAGTAACTCCGAGGTATGTGGGTTGTTTGTCTTCTTTCAAGAGCTCTCCATCTATCTTGATATGACCAGCTTTTTGTTTTGGTGAGAGGGTAAAGAGTGTAGTGCTACACTTATCTGTGTTAATGCTGACGCACCATCTATTTGCCCATAAGGTTAGGGCATCAATAGCTCTTTGTATTTGTTTAGTGGCCACTGTTGCATGTTCTTCCGTGCACCAGGTCGTCAGCATACATTGCCACTTTGATCCCATGTGGTAGTTCCGCAACTAGGTCATTGATGTAAACCAAGTAAAGTGTGGGTGATAGGACTTCTCCTTGGGGGACTCCATGACGCAGTAGAACTTTCTTGCTCTTGTGACAATCTAATTGTACCCTGGTTCTTCTATTATGCAGGTATGCTTTTACCCATTTGTACATTCTTGAGCTAACCCTGCAATTTCACAATTTCTTTAGGAGCCCTTCTTTCCAGACCTTATCAAATGCTTTCCTGAGGTCTATCCATGCTGCTAGTACCAGTTTCTTTTCTTGGAAGGCATCCTCAATCTCTTGGGAGAGGTAGGTTGCCTGATCTTCAGTAGAGTAGCACTGTCTGAAACCTGCTTGCTGTGATACCAGAAGGTTTTCACTTTCAAGGTACCACTGCATCCTAAGATTGATAATGCGTTCCATTGTTTTACATAGCTTGTGAGGCTGATGGGCCTGTAGTTGGAGACTGTGTTGCCATCTTTTCCTGATTTGAGGAGTGGTATCATTATTGCTTCTCTCCACGCCTGTGTTATATTACCTGTGGACCAGCTTGTGTTAAAGATCTGCAGTAGCTTTGTCTTGCTGCAATTCCCAGGTTTCTAATCATTTCATTGGACACTCCATCAGCTCCAGGGGACTTTTTCATTTTCAATTTGGATATTGCATGCTCCAGTTCTCTCATTGTGATTGGTGCCTCCATGACTTCAGGTATAGGTTCGCCTTGTCCAATGTTTTGCTGGTTCTCTCGAACCTCCTGTTGTTTGTCTGGGCTGACTTTGACGTTATTGTAATCTGCAAAGTAATCAGCTGCATGTTTACCTGTTAAAATGTTTCTATTTTTATAAAGTGTGATCCTGGTATTTCTCCCTGTACCTTCATCATTTAGTTGTTTTACAAGTTTCCATAATTTCCTAGTATCTCTTTCTAGGTTCAGCGACTCTGTTTTTTCTTTCCAGCTGCTCCGTCTGGCTTCTAACTTGGCTCTTTGATATTTAGCCTTTGTTTGCTGATATTTGTTGTGATGTTCTTGGCTAGGTCTGTTCTCAGCCTGCTGTCTAGATGTTTCCATCTCATTTTGCAGCTTTTCCAGTTCATCATTCCAGTAGGGTTTGTAGTTTTTGCGTGCCCCCCCTGGGTATGGTTTTACTAGCAGCATGTAGTATACATCTATTAAATTCACTCACTGCTCTATTGATGTCTTTGTCGAAGTTCATGTCCTTAGCTGGAACACTGGTTAAATGATGGTACATTTTCCAGTCTGCCCTCTTATAGTTCCACCTAGTGAGCGTGCTGCTATCCGTGGTAAATTCATTGTGG
The DNA here is from genome assembly GCA_034231615.1 of Meghimatium bilineatum. Classification (NCBI taxonomy): domain Eukaryota; kingdom Metazoa; phylum Mollusca; class Gastropoda; order Stylommatophora; family Philomycidae; genus Meghimatium; species Meghimatium bilineatum. The sequence continues at coordinate 51,557,593 of CM067298.1, forward strand.
ATTTCCAGAAATACTGGTCTGTGGTCACTACCCCCAAGCTGCTTTCCAACGACATGTGTGATGTTCCATTCCAAGCGTGGTGAGTGGAATGCCAGGTCTGGTGTAGAGGTGGTGTGCCATGCTCTCGAGTAGAAGGTTGGTGAGTCTGCTGGCTGGTTAATAAGGATGAGATTATTTTCATCCTGCCAGCTCTCAAGTTCCTCACCTCTCTTGTCGATATGATCGTAGCCCCAGCTCTGAGAGTGGCTGTTGAAGTCACCACACACCATAAGTCTCTCTTTATCTGGAATTGTGTCTAGTGCCAATGGTTTATCATTTGGGCAGTAGTAGTTCAGGAGATGGAATTCTGCACTGTCTGTTTTTAGGTGGAGCATCTGGTATTCTGCCCCTTCCATATATACTTCCAACTGACATGCGCTGATATTGTTTTTAACAAGTGTCAGAATTCCACCCTTTCGCCTGTCCTTTCGGTCAGATCGGTAGCACTGGTAGCCTCTGATTTTGAAGGCTATGTCGCTGCTGAGGTGTGTTTCTTGGATACAGCATATATTAACTTGTTCTTCACTGAGGACATTTTCAAGTTCCAATTTTTTGCTGTATCCATCTCTTTTACTGTTGACACCCTCAGCATTCCAGTGCATTATTTTTATTGGTCGTTTGTTTGTTTGGCCAGTAGCTCTATTCCCTTGCCTCCTGGCTCCTCGGGGCAATTGAGGACTTCCAGTAACTGAGTTTGGCCCTTTCGAGGTGTAGGGCCCGGCACCGTCCCTGCCTGAACGTCCGCCACAGGGCAGGCACCATAACTATTTATAGATGTAGACATGTTTTCATTGTGTTTTGTGCGTGGCATCCTGATTATCTGTGCGCCTTTTGGCTGGATGCCCCCGTCTTCAGCACTCTGCTTACTTGGGCAGGACTGTGGGACTGCCCGACCAGTCTTAGTTTCCAGCCCCCGATGGCTGAACCAAGCCCCATCACCTCTGCACGGTGCTGATCTCGATGGGGTGGCTGTATCTAAAGCAGCATTTATTGCAGTATTTCTTAAATTCTCCCATTTCATTTCTATGGATGTTATGGGATTTACTAATTCAGATGGCTTATCTAAGGCGGTGTATTGATTGTTGATTTTGGTGTTGTATTCTTCTTGTAAATTACTTTCTAGTAGACGTTTTGTATCGATTTTTCTGTGGTAGATGGTCTTTTGATGTTTTTTAAGATTGATTTTTAGCTTAGCTATGCAGAGGTTATAATTACTTCCAATATCTGCTCCTCTGAGAGCTCTTACGTCCTGTACAGCTGAACTAAATTTTTTGTTAATACAAAAATGGTCTACCTGTTTTTTGGTTATTTTATCAGGTGAATTCCAAGTAATCTTGTGGATATTTTTGTGTGGGAGAAAGGTAATAGAAATTTCTAAATTTCCTATTTCACAAAACTCTATTAATCTTTCTCCATTTTGGTTTAGTTCACCTATGCCATACTTTCCAACATGTTTTTCTGCTCCTCTGTTATCATCACCAATTTTGGCATTAAAATCACCCATCACAATGATGATATCGTGTTTGGGTATTAAGTTTGAAACGTCAACTAGAGTGTTGTAGAATGTGTCTTTTGACAAGTCTGAAGCATTGTTTGTTGGTGCGTAACATTGGATTATTGATAATTTGAAGAATCTTATTTGAAATCTTGCAGTAATAATCCTTTTATTTACTGCCTCCCAGCGTAATAACGCTTTTTTAGCCTGAGATGTCATTATTATTGCAACTCCTTCCATGTGGAGATCAGATCTGCCTGAGTAAATAATGTGTTTGTTGTCGCTTCGAATGTATAATTTCTCGGACCCAGTCCAGAGACACTCACTAATTCCCAAAATATTTATGCCATAATTGGACATTTCCCTACACACCTTTGCTTGTTTATCTATTTGATATAACGATTGTACATTCCAGTAGCTTATTTTAAATAGATCTTTTGCATTTAGCAGTTTTGACTTGGTATTGTAGACGTGATGTTTAACATTATAAGGAATGTCTTTAGAAGTAAGTTTGGTTATAATGTGTTGTTGTTTCATACAGTTCCATAATTTATGCAGTGTTTCTTTTGCCTTCGCTGCCCAACTCCTGCAGATTAGAAGGATGTGTTGCTGCTGCCCAAAAGGAGATTACAGAATGGCAGCACTATGAGCTTCAATAAATGTTGTAGAGGAGATTTGGAGTTGGCTGTCCCATTTCATAGGTCTATGACTTAAAAGCCATGCTGAAACCAAAAGGCACAGATACCACAGCCATGTTGTAAACTACGACACAGTGCACTTTGTTCTCTGGACTACATCTTGCAAATCAGCAGGGGTTTGAGAATGAATGGAGATGAAGAAGAAGAATAAAGGTTAAAAAAAGTATTATACCTAAATATATTAATTGAGCTGTATCACATACTCAACTTCTAATATAACCAACAAAGATTGGTCTTTGGTTGAAAGAGTTGTGCTTTGGCAAGAGGTTTTAATCTTCTATTTAAAAAAAGAAATATGTTAAACTATACATATAACCATTTTATTTTTGCAGGCTATAATTGACACAAGAAATCAAGAAGCGTAATTACTACACTATCAAAATATGGAGTCATTTTCACCTGTTTTTCTTGATTTGTACGACCCACTCAGAGCTGGAAGCATAGATGGCACAGATAAATATCCACATGACAGAGCTATTTCAAGAGCAATGGTTGAAAAATATAAATCAAATAAATTTGTCAAAGGTGATCCAGAGTGCACAATTTTTATTGCACGTTTGGCCCCAAATACTACTGAAGAAACAATTAGAAACTCTTTTATACAATTTGGGAAAATTAGTTGTGTTCGACTAGTAAGAGATATAGTTACTGGGTGTTCCAAATGTTATGCTTTTGTTGAGTTTGAAGATAGTTACAATGCTCGAAATGCTGTTAGGAATGGACATAAAATGATCGTAGATGACCGCGAGGTTCTTGTAGAAATTGAGAAAGAAAGAACTCTTAAAGGGTGGATTCCAAGAAGGCTTGGAGGTGGTCTTGGAGGAAAACGTGAATCTGGTCAACTGAGATTTGGAGGCAAAGATAGACCTTTTCGGAGACCAATATTAAGACAAAATGCAGAAATAGACAAATTTAATAAAGATAATTCTGTAGACAGAAGAAGACGTGCAAGCAGAAGCAACAGTAGAGAACGCTATCGAAGCAGAAGCAAAGTGCAGCACAGAAATAGAAGCAAAGAAAGACATAGAAGTAGAAGCAAAGAAAGACATAGAAGTAGAAGCAAAGACAGAAGTAGAGAAAGTTACAGAAGAGAGAGGTGATGGTGATGAAGTAATCCCTTTAGCTATGAGCAGGTAGCTCTTGAGAGTCCATAACCTTTCTGATAAAAGCACAGGTCTTCCTCAGTGAGTATCCAAGGTGACACTCATATAATGTTTATGGTCTAAATTCATGGTTGTGTTAAAGAGAGTTTATGGATGCATGTTTAGTCCCGAAGGGATGCAATCCAGTGCTGCTGTAACCCAGGATCATTACATCCTGCCAGGAGCATTGCATATACTTCTTGACCAAGCAGTTCATCATTCTTCTGTTCGATCTTGTTGATCAGTTATGATAAATCTAGCATTCCCCACCACATGGTAGTCTACAACAATAGGACAAAGTTGCAATGTCCTCTGACCTGCTTCTCTTCATCATGCATGGGGACCATTTGACAGAAGACATAAGTATGAAATCGAGACAAGACATGCAGTGACAATGATGTTTTTTTACAGGTTGTCAACCTCCAACTTTCCTGAGTTGCTACCTACGACATGCCTGGAGAGAAAACATGGCTTTAGTCATTGCACCCTGAACTAGAAGTCCAATCTGGTTGCCATGCTGGCAGAGAGGTGGAAGTAATTGTTACTGTACACTTTAAGTATGACAGCTATTTTACATTTCAATGATTCAAGAATCATCAGAGCATTATTCTGATAGTAATATCTTTTCTGGATATGCATTCAGAAAATATTATTGGATACCTCCACTTGGTGTGACTGATTACAAATGTGTGACATGCACATCAACAATACCCTGCATATCGGGCTGCTTCATCACACTGTCTCAGATTCACTAACGTTTCCCTAGTTGAGTCTTATTTTGTTCACTGTATTATATTTTTTGCTTGATAAAGGCCTTCTGGTCTAAAAATCTCTCAAAACAAAGTTCTAATGTGCAACTTATTTTCAGATAACATTTATTACAATGTCAGATATTGCTTGTCATTAATCAATTCATAAATAAAAAATAGAGCAGTGATGTATGATCTTGTTTATTTTATCTAAAATAAGCACCAGTGTGTTGTGGGACCCAATAAGGTAACAAAGAATATTAACATTGCCACCTGCACTGCTTATTGTTCTCTCTCTTCTTCAAAGGTTGAAAAGGCATAGAGGAATGACTTTATTTTACTTAGGTTGTCCCATATGTACTATATCTCTCTCACCGAAGTAGCACATTACCTGCAGGTAATACCATTCATAGCACGTAACTCTGTAACTTCAAATAATAGTCTTTAGGGATCTCGGAAAAAAATTGACTTCCTTAACAAGATATTGTGAGTTAAATTCGAACCCCTGAACACAGAGTGAATGACTTCTTTTTCTGTGATCAATTTCCTATGCTGAGAAGTCTATACTGACAGGAGGGTCGCTCCATGAATTCAGCCATCAGTAGGCCCTCAAAGCTTCACCTGCAGTTCTTTCTTTCTCTTGGGCCATGTTTTAGTCCTCAAGATGCTAAAGAGTGGGCGTGCCTGCAGAATTTGTTCTGCACAAAAAAATTGTCATCTTTGTGCCTTAAATGTACCACATGGTGAGGTACTCTTCATTCAACCGCGGACGTTAGTCCAATTTGGTTATACAGAGCTTTACAACAATTTTTTTTAAATAGTGAAAGTCGTGGTTCTGGTAATCCAGTCACTGCGATCTCCTTAATTATTTTTCAACTTTATTTCAATGCTACTTGTTTTATATCTTATTTATTTCTTTCAGTATTCCTCAGTTTACAACGATAAGTGCAAATACCTGATTACTCCACACCAAAAATTGTGGTACACTCCAACTTTAGTAGACTTTGACTGCCTTCTGTTTGGGTGCCCTACAAATACTGTAGATAAATTGCCTTAATGGGCTAGAGTTCTATCTACAATTAACCTCTACCATTCAAACTGTCTGCCATCCAATAATGCCCAGTTTTTAGCCCTCATCTCGTTCCTGTATCCACACTTTGGCCCACTAGATAGATTGTCATACTGGGCTAGTGTTCTATCTACCATCCAAACTCTGCTATTTAATTATACCTAGGTAGGTTGTAGCCCTCATCTCCGTCTTATATCCGCACCGGCCCACTGGATACCTCATTAGCCCAGTGTTCTACCTACATTTGACCTCTACCACCCAAACTGTCAGGTATTCAATTATGCCAGGTTTGTAGCCCTCATCTCATTCCTGTTTCCACACTGGTCCACAGGATAGATTGCCTTACTGGAGAACGAATATTCTATCTACTGGTATACTTGATCACGCAAACTACCTGCTCTCAATTATGCCTAGTTTGTAGCTCTTGTTCCTGTATCTCATTCACTGTTAGGCAATTACTGCCAACTAGCTATAGATGATGTGTGCATGACAGCTGTTTAGTGGGTCCTGTTGCAATCTTTTATTTGTATAATATTGATTCAGAGACATGTTTTACGCCAACATATTCATAGGTACTTGAAAAGTAATAAAACAAATGCATTCTTCAGAAAAGTATAAGAGTGGTGTCTCACAGGAATAAAAATAATGAGCTGGATTTTTTTATATAAAAAAATTAGTAGGATTGGATGGGTTGTAGGAATGGATATGTGGTTTTAATTTGTAGAAATAAAAATATTAAAACAATATTTTTGTTATTTATTTTTAGTTTTAACAAAATAATGTATTAGAAATTTATCTATTTTTATTATAAAAAAGGGTAAGATTTATGTTTTTTCCTGTTTGAATGTGAAATTTAAACATAATATTTTACATATAAAAATGCACCACCTTTTTGCTCTGTCAAATGTCATTTTCCCCTCTTTTAACAATAGGAAAATATAGTAACACTATCCATAGGGGAAAATTATTGTGCCGGTGGACAGAAGAAACGTGTCAGGACACTGTCCATACATTATGTCAACAACTGTTAAAGGAACATGTTTGACAATTGTTGACATGGGGGGGGGGGCAAATTTACAAAATATAACATCAATAATATTGTTTGTATTCACCAGTTAAATTGTTTGAATTTAAAGAAAAATGTGAGATTAAGCCTATATTTTAAGTATTGTTTCAGCTTAAAATATGGAGGTGGGGGGGGGGCCTTATTGATAGTTTTATCAACCTTTTGACTCCTGCAGAGCATAAGTCTGCAATGAACCTCTTCTATTTTTGTCCTATCCATTGCTACCATTTCTGCTCTTTTTATGTCCTACTTATTCTTTTTGTTTGTTTTTGACTTTTCTCGAGGTATTTCTTGATCTTTCTATTTTCATTTTATCCTATTAGTTCCAGAACAATGTTTTCTTAATATCCTTTCCAACTCCAGTGCCATTTCTTCTCTATCCACGTGTACCTTTTTTAGTTTTCCGTGAGGTTCTCATTGTGGTCTTATAAAAACATTTCAAATCTTCAATTTTATACTACACAGGTTAGTTAATAGTTAGTTAGTCGTTGGATCATCGTCATTGCACTAGGGCAAGTCCATAGGTGCTCAGATCTTTCCTTGAGTGTATCCGCCATTACACGTTGACTGACGATCCCAGTACGTCGTTGATTTACCATCATTCTTTCTCACCCACGAAACCGCTCCTTCTAGCGACACCACATTTCAAACCAAGCTCCCTTATTCTAGTCATGGAACAAGAGTCATCATCACCTGTACAGTCATTTGTTCGTGCATTTTCCCGTAGGGCATTCAAAATGTCTGCCCGATCCATCGCTCCACCAACAGCCGTAGTAGCAGCGTGGGCGGCCAACATATCCGCTCTCTCTCTCATTACCCCGAACTCCCGCATGTCCTAGCACAAAAATAAAAGTCACTCTACGCACACATGAATTATTCACTGCATCCAGTCACTATTCCCGAACTATTCCGTCTGAACTTTTACATTCGTGCTTTTGGAGTCACTGAGTATACAGGCATGCTCGCAGACAGTCTGTGAGCACACTCATTTCAAAGCTTTGGTTGCTGCCAAAATCTTCATTGTCATGCTGCTTGTCGTCTGAGAGAATGCACCACTTTCCTCTCTTATGGTCTCTTCCCCCCCCCCCCCACCTGTGAGTCGTGAAGGCCCAGGCACTCCTGATGTGCCTCTCAACCGACCAATCTGTATATATAATCATAACACCTTCCCTGGAATTTTCACCGATCAGATCGAGCACTTCCGACTCGGCCACTGTCGGACACCATTCCCTGCTCTCTCTATTCCATTAATGTTAGTATGTAGTGTTCTGTTTGTGCATCTCGTTGTTCTCCGTGTTTCGGAACACTGATTTGATTTGCAAGTTTAATACATTTGTGTGAATGTGATTAGCAAAACTTCATTACTCTGTTTCTAGTTTTACCTGTTGGATTTCAGTTGTGTGCAGTAAGTTTAATACTCTTAGTTTTGTACTTTAATATTTTGGTATATTTCCATATACAGTGTAATCTCCCCATAGAGTACCCTTTTTATAACAAATTTCAAAATCCTCAATTATTTTTATTCTATATTGCTTAGGGGCCTATATTGTATATAGCGAATTTCTGTTATTGCGTACATATTGTGTCGGTCCGGACCAAGTTGTTATAACGAGATTCCACGGGTCAAAGGACACGATCTCCTGGATCCAATTATTTCCATATATTTTCTAATGGAATAAAGTACAAAATCACTCCCAACGTCTTTAATTTTCTAGGAAATCTAGTACCCATGTCTTTAAGTTTGGTCGACATAGGAGTCGTTGGTGGTCAAAACATTTTCCTAGCTAAAGTAGAAAATCGAATCAGTAGCAAATGACTAGTAAGTCAATGCACTAACCAGTGAGATAAAAAACCAGTGAGGCTCCTAATAAATAGGTCAGTATTCTCAGATTTTTTTAGTCAGACTTTAAAAAAAATATAGTTTATGAACTAAATACCAAAGATGATCATCGGTATCGATACTGTGTTTCTTGTTTTGTTCTAGGAAAAAAGGATAGGTACAGTATACCCTACGTTTAGTTGCGGAAAAATTACCTATATTTTTGTAGATAACATTCCCCAATCCCATTTACACGCACAAAAAATCATTATTTATTTCGAAAATATTACACATGCCTTTAAAAAATGGGATATTTAGATACATAGAATTCTGTTTTTCCTTGGCTATCTGTGTGGACACAAATTTCTTCTTCTGCGTTCATTCTCAAACTCCTACTGGATCTAGCAGGACCATGGTCCTGCTAGATTTCCAGTTGGATGTAGTCCAGAAAATGGAAATGCGCTGTGTCGCCGTTTTATTTGCGCCAATGGCCCGACACATCCGTCTTCGGCGGAACAAATTTCTGAATTGTATTATTTGGAATATAAATTCTACATACGGTTTAATTCAAGTCTTAGCAGAACTCGGAAGAGTTGTAAAATACTTTATACTTTAGCATTCACGGAAGTCCACAATACATACCTGCTCTGGAGAAGGCAACCTCTCCTAATTAACCTTGTATGCCGTTCCAGACAGCATCACTTACCTTGACTGATGTATCTGTTCATAGACCACCTTGCGTTTACTTTGATTCACTAGCCAATAAAAATCATAATAAAAGTTGCATCATCCAAGATAAATAACTATGTTACAGATCACATTGGTAAGATTACAACGAGAAAGGACTTCGTGCAAGAGGTCGACTCAAGATACACGAGCTTGGGAAACTAGATATCCATCTTTGTTTGGAATTGGGCAAAAATTGTTTTGTTTTTTTTAAATTAAAATTTTATGAGCATCGATCACCTTGAGATTACTACATCTCATTTCTGCACCATGGATGCTCTCGGGCACGGGGTTGAGAGTGCCTGTTCTGGATATACGGTTTAGGAGGGACATACAGGTGCTATATAACTAAGACAGATATCCACAGAAAGGTGTATAGGCGCACTTAGGAGCTTTAAAATGCAGCAGTATGGCCTATTTATTATGAAAACCAGACTTGATGTGTAGATATGTTAAACTGTGAACGAGAAGAGATTACTGCATACCAAACGTGTCATAGCTCGAAAACCGATGGTCATTCAACCCTGCGAAGCCTTACAACAAACGCAGATAAAAGACAATTATTCTTCTTTGCGAACCCCAGGAATTGCCAGCGATTTGCTCTTACTTCCTATATGCAGTGGGGAGGTTTCTCCGAGCTTTCTTTCATACCCAGGAGGCTTCATCTTTTGGCTTAGCGCAATACTGTCTACTCGGAGGGGGGGGGCATGACACGAGACAGACGAACTGATAGTTTGCTTTGGGTTACCCATTGTGTCTCTCCTCAAACGAGGCGCTTCGCAGCCTGCGATCTATTAATCGTGTAGGAATACCATTCCATCACCACCCTCCATGTCCCTAGGTCAAAGACCTAATTTCTTCATTATGAGCTGTTTTGGGCAACGGCGACAGTCGAATTAGACTCATGGTTGATACACGTTCCTAGACGAGTTGCTGCTTTACCAAACGCGTCGGGGGTCCTGGAATAGACATGTGCATTTCTCACGCACTCGCTCCTCCGCTTGTGATGACTTTCCAACTCATTCACAAACACGGACTGTGTTGTTTTTACTCTTCGCCATTGTACATAGGTCCTATCACCCAAAGCCGTGGATAGATTACGCCTACGTCGGACGAGGGGCTTTGCAGTGAACCACTCCGTACTAAACCCGTTTCTCTCTGTATGAGCCGTGTTGGACAACGGCGACAGTCGAGTTGGGCTAGGTTTGAAGAATCCAGGTCCTCAAGGACATGCTCCCATCTGTATGTTGTCTATAGAGTCCGAGTCTCAACACTGCTTCGGTCAGAAATTTGAACAATGTGATCCCTGATATTTGTTCAGTGCTTGTCATGTGTGCAATGGGGAGCTGTATTCAAAATTTATTTCCATACCCAGGAGTACATGTTCAAGTTTGTGTATACAATACCTGAGTCATGACTTCTACTTTCAATGGAGTCAATAGTGGTGGAACATATGGGCTTATGTGTGTTCTAGGACATGAACAGCACTTCAGCCACTCGGTCTTGTGCTGGACAATTATGGCTTCGTTGCCACTATATCGATTCACTTACACAACGCTGTCCTCTATCGTGTGTTGCCATTTATAGATTCAATGTGTACTCATAGGATCACCATATCTTAGCGGTATCTATCATATCGGGACATTGACATTGTTTTGGCTGACGTATACGAAATGCACAGATACCTTACGTTACTATGTGACGACAGTGCTGCTGGGTGTGTTGGCGTAGAGGTCTCGAAGATATTGCTTGTCTATTTGCCAATTCTTATTCCATCTATAGTCACGGACACGAGTCTAAAAGTTTTTGCCAGAAAGATAGCAAGAGCAGCTGTCTTTCTGTTTCCATGATGCACCGCGTGGAGGAACTTTTAAGATTTTAGTTATCTGATAACACTGGTTCCGCCGAGTAGAGCAATGCGGTTCCATTTGCAACACAGGAAAGACAATAGATAGTAAAATAGCCATCTACAAGTATTAGATAGTTATACTCTCTAGATCAATGTTTCTCAATCGTTTTTTTTATCATGCCCACATACGTCATTCTAAAATGCTGATGGCCCACTCTCCATGTAACATACATATTTTTTATATTAAAAAATTGAATTATTCCCTAAAATGTTTGTTCGAACTGCCATCATGAACTATCAAATTCCCCTCTCCCCTCAATGTCGGTCATGCGCCCAACGTTGAGAAACACTGTTATTTGTTTGTTTTGCGTTCGTTCCATAACAATCAGCACGGATATTCATGCGGTGTCTACCGGGAGCGTAGTTACGTTGTGCCACCGTTATGCGCCATATAGGCACAACACAGACGATTTCGGCATGCCTTGACATTTCGGGTATGGTACCTTAGCCTGTGGCAGCCTTCCTATCTGTTGCCAGGCGGTAAATGTATACTAACTCTACGCGGAGACTGTTTGTTCTTCACGTTTATCTTGCACGAGGTGTTCCGCTGCCAGTGAACTTGTCTCGTGTAATTAGACGTATTGTGTCTATGACCATCTGGTATTGAACCTATTCTCATCCGCGATCCTGGTTCCGACTTAGGAAGAACTCGACAGAAGAGCCGGGCGCGCACGTCCTCTTAGCCGAAGTGTCGTGAACCCCTCGTCCAAGTCTGGTCTATACACATATTTAGTAGCGCCGGGGGACTCATATTTTGTTTTCGAGCTAAACAGCGCTTGTCTACTTGGACGGTTGTTTTCTGTGATAATCGGATACCGGACCTTTCTCTCCGCGAGCATGATTAAGGTATAGGGAAATCTCGACAGTAGAGTTGGGCCCGAGCTGGGATCACCGGTTACTAGAAGCTTGTCTCGAGCTAACAATACTTTAGTTCCGATTTTCTTGAAACGTTTTTCCGTTCTCTTTGCACACGATTCTGTCCTCTTGCGCCGCGCTGCCTTCTCAGTATGTTATCCTTTTGGTGACTGATGCACCGATTATTAATATTTTTCGTAACATCTGCAATGGCAGCCCCTCCAGTGCTTCCGCCGTACTGATTAGCTTTACTGTGTGTCGACAGTGCTGTGGCATGTGTTGGCGCTGAAGTGTCGAAGATATTGCTTGTTTCTTTTGTAGTTAATTCTCTTTCCAACTGCTACCTCTACTTTCATGAACACGATCCCCAAAAGCTGCTTCTGTTCTATTTCTGTTTCTAGAGTGCACTATGAGGAGGTACTTTTGGGATCTTGGTTATCGCTAACCCTGGGTCCGCTGAGAGAAATGCGGCACCATTTGCACCCCACACTGTTATAGTCCATTTAGGTTTCGTCGGTCGGCACGGCACATGATGGCTGTTCGAAGTTTGAGCAGCATAACGGAAGTAGACAAATCTAGTATTAGTTCAAGGGAGACGATGTAATTGTGCATTAATTAAATCACTATTCTGTACTTGGAACTAAGGACTGCACGCAGTAAAAATCATATATAATTATATATCGATAACTTTAATGCACGGTATACATATGAATATATCGTATCAATATTATTATTATCTGACCTATTTGTTGCAACCAGTCATAAAATCAGAATGAATGAATATTGAATGCCTCTGCCTACTATAGTTGGAGATGGAATTTCTGTTTTGACTTACAAAAATCATGACAACAAAAATGTTATTACGAGAGTTGCCGTCAACTGTTGAGACCACTCTTTTAGGAATTAAGAATAAAAATATGTCTATTTAGATGTATATATAGTAGGCATATTCTTCTACGATTACACCTGTGCGCATCTCAGTTCTGCTGCCAATTGTATAAATAAAATAAAGTCCCATAAAGTCATATAAATATATCAGTAAATAAATATCTTTCATAAATAAAGTATAATTTAGTCAACAGCTGTTAAGTATCCTAAGCCATACCCTAATAATATTAATAATAAAAGTTGCCATAATAAATTAAAAATAGATCTAGATCTAGACGGTGAAAGTAAAGACTAGTTCTCTGCTGTGCTATAAATAGCACACTGTTGATAATTTCAACTATCCAACGTCATGGATTCCCGTGTAACACCAATCAAAATAATGGCTGCCGTGACGTCACATCCGACAATCACTTGAGTTCAAATCTAGACACAGACGAACTTATGCATAATCTGTTTGTTTTTCAATTTACACATTTTTTACAATTTCCTATTATTTGTGGTGAGCGATCAGTATTTCTACCCGCTATACACGGAGCGAGGTGTGCGCGCACATTAGAAATATTATCTCTAATCCTAGCCTTACTCTAAGTACTTAGCCGTAAGCTTGCCAAATCACACAACAAAGGTCAGGTAACACCTCGACACTAGAGCAAAGGTCACAGCGGAGAACTATAATTTACTTCAGCCGATCTAGACATATCAGTTACATTTATAATCTTCTTTTTCATCAGTGTTATTCTCAAATTCCTGCAGAATTCTCTTGTAGCAGGACCATGGTCTTACTAGATTTCCAGCACGATGTAGTCCAGAGAATGGAAATGCGTTGTGTCGCCGTTTTATTTGTGCCAATGGCCTGACACATCCGGCTTCTGCTGACATTTCTAATAATTGTGCAAACAAATAATTTAATAATACAAGCATAATAAATATTACTTGTATGCCAAATGTAATGTGAAAGGTTTCTCAACATAGCTTATGGGTAGGTCCCATGGCCATTGGCAGCAATCTGCAGTCGGGGATGAAGACAGCTCTTCACATACTAAGCAACAGCAACTATTAAGTGGGGTGCCAGTTCCCTTTCTTGCTGTCTTTATCTCCCCTAATTCATGTGCCAGGTAACCATTTATAACTGGGTTGACTGGAGGAACATGCGTGTTAGGTGAGAAATTATGACTGACAATTATTTTTGTCCGGATGTGGTTTCCAATTTAACAAGATCACTATAAACTTGGCTGCCATGCTCCTCTCTCATCACAGATCTGAACCAATTTACATATTGATACAATAATTATGATGATCAATCCAGTCTGACGAGTCTCATGAGTAGACTTTTTTAGTTATTTTTATTATTTAGTCTTAGGCCTATATGCTTATTATATATTAATGATGCGTAGGCAGTTGTTTTTCTAGAAAAAGGTATAGCCCCATTGTGTTTAGTTTACTGTTTACTAAAAAAAATAGCCTATAATTTGAGCTTTATAATCCTGCATCCCTCACACACACACTACATACAATTTATTACTTCAAAATACTTATAAAATGTTCATATTTAAGTCATACCTTAAAAAAGTTACATGTTTCCACAGCTCAACCATATGGACACAAAGTTTGGAATTATATGATCTAGATTCTATAAGGTATAATCCAAGTCTCTGCACAACTAGCCCCACATGTAAACATTTTCTACTTTAGCATTCATGGCATCCAGATTCTATGCTCTGAAGAAGGCAAGTCTTATAAAAAATATTCCTGTACCTTGCCAAGGGGAACATAGAATGATAACACAATTTACCTCCCATGCATGTCATACAAGGTGATTAAGCAGGTTTTAGGGTGGAATTGGCTGTCCCATCCCTTATAGGGTCAAAGGGACCCAGAAGCCATGCTTAAGTCAGATGTGTCAGGCTGAAAGGTGCAGATATTGTAGCTAAGCTGTAAACCATGATACAATGCATTCTGTTCTCCAGACTATATCCTGCTAATTTGCAGGAGTTTGAGAACGGATATAGGAGCATAAGAAGTCCTTTACATCAATCCCACCCAGCATCACTATTCTTGGCTAATGAGACAGAATATTTAATACTTTGTTGTATACTGAAACTTTGATTCACCAGCCAATAAATAAAACTCACTGGAAAAGGTAGATCAGCGAAGATAATGACTGTTTTTTTTGGTATCTGCATGAAGAATTATTATGGAGAATGGATTGGTGCAAGCGACTGATTGTTAGTGGAAAATAGATACTGGTTTTATTTGAAAATGGACGACAATCTTTTATTGCACATTTTATGGTGGCTGTTAGCCTGAGAACGTTATGCCTGATTTAGTTTGCTGCACAGTATTCCGAAAGGTTTTGTTATTGAAAATTCTACAGTAAATAGACTAAAAATAGGCATCAATACATCAACTGTAGTGCGTTCACATTATGGTTTTTTCCATAGACAAGTTAGTAGTTCTTTTATCAATTACAAACTGATGAGCAGAACTGAAATAAAAGAAAATTGAAGAGAAAAAAGTGTATCCTAGAATATCCCTTCAAAGCATTGTACTTAGTTAAAAAAGATAGATATAGCTCACCGAAGATGGATGTGTCGGATCATTGGTGAAATTAAATGGCGACACAAAGCATTTCCATTCTCTGGATTAAATCCTACTTGAAATCTAGTAGGACCATTGTCCAGCTACAATTCAAGAGAGATCCAGCTTGAGGTTGAGAATGAACACTGAAGAAGAAATAGATATAATTTTTATTTCATACTGATATTGGGTTTAATACATTTTCTCTGATGTATTTGAACTGATGTCACCCATGTGTTCCTGGAGCCTGAAAGGCAAACAAAGAATAGTGACATTGTTACCTGCCATGCACATCATAAGAGGTGACTAAGGAGATTTTTGGGATGGAGTTGGCTCTCATATCCCATAGTGGGTCAAGTAACCCACAAGACATGCTGAAGTCAGATGTGTCATGAGAAAATGTGTAGATATCACAGTCAAACTGTAAACCATGACACAGCGCACTTTGTTCTCTGGACTACATCCTACTAATCTGCAGAAGTTTGAGAATGATTTCAGAAGAGAAGACAGGTCTTATTAAATATCATTCATATAATTGCCTTTCTGTGGTCTTATTAAATGGGTCCATGATACTCCAATTTTCAATTTTTTCAAGCCCAGCAATATGCTGTGGCCCCCAGGAAAAAACATGTTTAGAAACCACAAATTTAGGCTAAGATGTATAGTATATGCATTGAAATTTCTTTTGTTAATTGCAGATTTAAAAATTGGTACTGAAGTTTAACTTCAACATAGATCACTATGTCTATGAGTCCAATAGCAACTCATGGCTCACTTCAAATTAAATGGGATCCAAAGAATCTGGAGATTAGAACAAAATCTGTGGAGATGACACTGGAACCTCTTGTCACACAGGTGAGATTTTACATTTAGAAAGTTTCCATCTGTTGCAGTCTTATTAAATGGCTTCAGACAAGCGCCTTCCAAAGAGATTATTCTATGGGGAGCTGTGCGAAGGTAAACGTTCAAGTGGAGGGCAGAAAAAGTGCTTCAAGGATCACCTAAAAAGCTCCCTCAAGAACTGCAGCATCGATCCTAGCTCCTGGGAAACTACAGCACTTGATCGCTCCGCCTGGCACACCCAGATCACTGCCGGCATCACGAAATTTGAAAAAGAAAGAACGCTGCGGGCAATCCACAAGCGCAAGAAGCGGAAGGACAAATCCGTAAATTCTCCTAGCCCGAACCTTCAATAGAATTTTCCGTGCACGAATCGGACTCATCGGGCATCTACGAACTCACAAACCAAATTAGTTAATTACCAATTTTAATTATTATTATTTATTTTTTTTTCATCGCATTTAATGTTTTTCATGCCATGCTCATCTTCGCTTGAAAAGGAGGAACATCATCATCATTAAATGGCGCATCTTCTCTTTCACTTTTTATGCTACCGGGAGTATTTCCTTGATAGTGTTCTGATGTAAAAATGTTTACCTGGTAACATTTTATCTCAAACTCCTGTTGAATCTGTTGTGCAATAAGACAAAAGTCATACTAGATAGGATGTAGTTCAGAGAATGAAAATATGTTGTTTTGCTGTTTTATTTGTACCAATGGTCTAAATACTAAACTTTGATGGATCTTCTTCTGTGTTGGTTCTCAAACTCCTGATCAGCAGGATGTATTCCAGAGAACCGAATGCATTGTGTCATGATTTACAGCCTAGCCTCTGTGTGTTGTTGGAATACGAAAGTGGTTCAAATAATAGCAAAACTATTTACCTTCCATGCATGTTGTAAGATGTGGCTAAAGACGTTATAGGTTGCAGTTGATAATTCTATCCTATACAGAAGCCAGCCTGGAGCTGGAGTCAGCCAGTCCTGTTGAAAGGCATAAATATCGCTGTAAATTATGACACCATGCATTCCATTCTCCGGACTACATCTACCTAATCTGCAGAAGTTTGAGACCAGAAGCAGAAGACAGCTTAGCAATGATAATGTGCTTTTCTACAGGACATATCTGCCTTCAGCATGGTTCTTGTGTCATTTTGACCCTCTATAGGATGGGAAAGCCAACTCTACCCTAAAATCTCTTTAGACTCTGCTTACCTTACATGGCAAGTAACAGTATCACTATTTTTGTTTCCATTCAGGCCTCTGCAACACACAAACATGGCAGATCTTCTTTATTTCATTCTACATCCTCTGGCACTTCTTTAATATCATTGTTATAAGTAAATAACAGTAACAGTCTGGCTGGCCCTTGGTGCTCAAGGCAGAAGCTTAATTTCCCAGATGAACACACTCCCGCTTTGTCCTATAAATGTCAACACATCATGAGAAGCAGCACTTATGGGTAATTGTAAATTTCTGTACATATAGTATAGAACTAGTACCAGGGCTGCATCTGATAGTGGGATGAATATATATAGTATTCATAGTATCTAATAAAGTCTTTGAGTCATCAACTGAAGATACGTATGTACACTTTCATTTTATTTAAAGCCACTGCTACTCTTCTGTCAGGCATGACATTTTCCTCCGTACAGACAATGGATTAATCTAGAGTTGCAGTCTTCTTCTACTTTTGCATTAATTATTAAACTCCTGCAGATTACTATGATGTCATTAGAGAATGGAATTCATGTGCCATGGTTACAGCTTAGCTGTGATTTCTGCTCCTTTCATGCCTGACACATCCGACTTTAGCATGGAGTCTGGTTCATTTTTACTCTCTATGGTATGGGACAGCTACCTAAAAACCTGCTTAGTTGCCTCCTATGACATGTGTGACAGGTAAAGGTAGGTCCGATGGCACCAAACCTGCCGTCAGGGATGAAAATAACTCTTCATGTACTGAGCCACAGCAACTGTTAGGTGGGGATTGTCAGTTCCCTTCCTTGCTGTCTTTACCTCCCCTATCTCATGCGTCAGGTATCCATTTACAGCTTGGCCGACAGTAGGAACGGTTGTGTCAGGTGAGAAATCACGAGGACAATTTTTGTGTCTGGACATGGTTTTGAGCCTGGCACGCTGTAACCCGGTGACAGTAAACTAGCTCACTATCAACCAGGCTACTGCTCTCCTGACAGGTAACAGTGTTGCTATTCTTTAATCATCTCTAAGGCCCCAGCAACACACGTGTAAAGTCTGCAGTGAGATTGTGATATCTGCACCTTTCAGTTCATCACGTTGAAAAAATCCATATCAACATCTTCTTCTTCGTTCTCAAACTCCTGCATATTAGCAGGATGTAGTCCAGAGGATGGAATGCATTGTGTCATGGTTTACAGCATTGCTGTGATACCTGCGCCTTTCGGCCTAACACATCTGACTTCAGCATGGCTTTGGGTCAACCCCTATATGGGATGGGACAGCCAACTCCATCCCATAACCTCCTTAGTCGCCTCTTATGACATGCATGGAAGGTAAACAGTGTTGCTATTCTTTGCTCCCCTTTCGGGTCCTGGCAACACACAGGCGATATCAACATCTGACTTCGACAAGAGAATGAGGAAGAGGTGGAGCCTATCACATTTTTTCAGCAATATAGTTTTGAGACTGTTTGCCTTCCTTTCTTTGTCCATACTTGTTTAGCCAGACTGCAGTGATGCAGCAGGAATTACCAAAGAAGATTGAGTAAGGTCTTGGCCAGCTCAAGTTTACTGATCCAAGACCCTAGTGGGTCTAAATCTAGGATCAGTGAACTTGAAATGGCCAAGACCTTAATCTTCTTATGTTACCTGTTAGATGAATGGTGACCTGGTTGAAAGTGAGCTAGTTTACTGTCACTGGGTTACAGCGTGCCAGACTCGAAACCATGCAAATCATCATTTTTCAGAACTAGAGATTGAAATACTGGCAGCTGTAGAAGAAATATGAAAAACTGGTGAGTTATTACTGAGTCAGTCTATTTGCATGTATGGTGTATTGCCATGGACACCTTGCTTTTTGCTAGTACTTAATTTTTTTAGTCTTCGAAAGTAGTTATCTTCCATCTTTTTTTAACCTGCATGTCATTGCATATATTTTGGTTTGTGGCATCGGCTCATCTTGTTACTGAAATAACAGACATGGAATATCTTATTACTGCTGTGAATTTTGGCCATTGTCTATGATTCACTTATTTTGTGCCACAGTGTTTTGCCTTTCTTTATCAGGTTTGGAAGAACTTTCTTGACCTGGAGCTGTTGGGCACGATGTACAGTTGTCTCCATTCTCTTACACTGTCAATATTTTCTTGGTCTGGAACTTACTCTTTTTGCCAGTATTTCTGAGTGCTATTGATCTTACAGTAGGCTCATTGGTTGTTGTGTCTCTACGTTATACTCATAAAATGATCCAGTAACACAAAATATTTTCTACTGTTACATAAAATGTCTACTGTTGTGTTATATATTTTCTTCTATTCTTCTATATTTTACTTTTTCTCCAAAGTAAAATATATAATTACATGAAATAATGCCCAACTTTTGCATAAAATGTTATATGAGATATTTCTATAGTTGTACTCAATTTCTATTGTCTATACAGGTGACAACTCTTGTAAACCAAAATGGGCCTTCCAATAAGAAAAAAGGGAGATCAAGAAAAGCCCATGTGCTCAGTGCAGCTGTGCAGATAGCAACAGAAAATTTTATAATTCAAGGAAAACAGATAGCTCATGATTTTCCAGAAGTAGAGATTGAAATACTGGCAGCTGTAGAGGAAATAAGAAAAACTGGTGAGTTATTACTGAATCTTCATGTATGGTGTATTGCCATGGACACTTTGCTTTTTGCTAGTATTTTTTTTTTTAGTCTTCCATCTTCCAAGTAGTTATTGGTAGCATATACTATTCATGACGTAGTGATAAACCCAGGATTTAGTTATTGTAGTGAATTGTATACACAATATTTGCATTCAATATGTTGCCATTCCTTTTTGAATGGTCTGGATGTACAATTTTCTATGACAGTGATTAAACCTGATAACCCTGCCATCCATGGTGCATACTATACCTTTCCTTTATAGAAAGAACTGGAAGCAAAAGCTAAGGATAGGACAAAATGGAAGAAGTTTGTTAAGTAACTATGCTATATAGGGAGTTACAAGGTGAATGGATAAGATTAATATATGCAGCAGAAATAGTTTCTGTTTGTTATGTGCAATAGTAAATTATTGAGCTTTGCTTTGTTTACCATGTGTGCTATGTGCAGTATGCTTAAAATGGGGCACAATGCATTAAAAGTTTGATTGTATCTCATTATTTATGCTTAATACTGAAAAGCATAAATATTGACCACACATCTTGGGAGATCATTGCTCCAGACCTTTCTGATTGGCATCTGTGGCCAAATCGATAGTGACACAGACAATGTCAAAGGGTCAAACAAGTTTGACTGTTTGGCATTGAGATTGGTGGTTATATTATAGGCACTGTCTAGATGCAGTATGGCAGTGCCTATAACAGAACGAAACATATTGCTGGCCTACTAGCAATATGGCTACGGACATCTACAATTCAGTGGAATTGGTTAAACACTGAATTTATTAGTTATCGCAAAGTTGGATGTGTAGTTGTTGCAAATAAATGGCAACATTACACATCTCCATTCTTTGGACTACATCCTACTGGAAATCTAGTTGGACTATTGTCCTGCTAGAACAGAGATCTGACACAGTGATGTTACTCAAGGAAGCTGCATTGTGGATTATTAAAGAATTGCTCAATAGGAAAGAAAGAACCATGCCTGAAAGCATAGAGAGGTTAACGTCCTTGATTTCAGTTTTGGTAGCATGTCCCTGTTGAAGACGGAAGTGTTGTGCCATTGCCGCAAATAAAATGATGACACAACTTATTTCTATTCTCTAAATTAAATTCTGCTGGAAATCTAGTAAGATCATTGGGTTCTTGTTTAGAAAACAAATGCCTCTCTACTTGATTATTACCCTTGGAAATGTTTTGTCAGTTTATGCTTATCCTTGATTAATTTTAATATAAATTTATTTAGTGTTAGGGTTATTCAGTGCTTTTTTCTGGGTATGTGCAGGTATAAGGCATATCTCATATCTGTCAGTTAAGTCTACTTGCTGTCAATAGTTTTACATTTATTCTTTCAGGTGAGGCCATGGATGATGCCTCACAAGATTTTGCTGCAGATCCATGTTCATCTGTAAAAAGGGGAGCCATGGTGCGGGCTGCACGTGCTCTACTATCAGCTGTGACACGTCTGCTTATTCTCGCAGACATGATTGATGTACACCTGTTGCTGAAAACTCTGCATTCAGTTAGTAATGATGTCTTTTTTAATTTTAAAAATATGAATCACCTTTATTTCACAACAAATTTTAATGTTCTCATGTGTAAAAATGAAATTGTCTAGAATGGGCTATATTTGAATTATATGATTGGGTAGTACATTTCTATTTTGTATATATGCCAGCACTAATTAAAAATGCACCACTTAGTTTTAAACATAGCAATTTTTTTGTACTGAATTTAAAATAAACAAAACTAGTAAATTTACAAACCTGATCCATTTTCGGGCCCAAATGTGCATTTTTCTTAAAAGTTAAGAAATTCAGTACAGTCACCTAAGCAGTTGTCTACACTAAGGTTAAAAACAAATCGCATTCAGTCAGTAAGTTAGGGACATCATTAATACCATGTATGACCCCTTGTAGCATCAAAATACAAGTTTGGCATCGGTGTGCCATGCTATTGCACCGTGTCTGAAAAAATATTTGGTGTATGAGATGCAGATGCATAAATTGAATTTGGCGATCTTGAGCTACTGTTGTTATACAAGGTTGGCCAGGTCTTGTGAGGTCATTGGTTATACCTGTAGCCAGAAATCTCTAATTCAGTTGTAAAATAGTATAATGATCACAATCAAAATGTCTGGCAACTTCTCTGGTCACAATACCACTCCTCAGCATACCAACAGCCTGCCATTGCTCTTGTGATGACAGTCGAGGCATCGCAATCACAAAAGCACACTTCTTTTCGATGAAAACAAAAGATGGCGTTTTACTCCCAGCAACTTTACTAGGGTATGCCAAATTTCTACTTGATTTGACTAGTAATATGGTCAGAATTCAGCAATTTGTAGTTTTGCACAGATTTTTGCACAGAAACCACTCAAAATTGAAATAAAACAAAACAACAATAAAACATTAAAGTTAACCTGTACACATTCACATGGTTTGAAAATCGCTCACTGGAATAAACAATTCAAGGGTGAAAATAGGTCATGCTTTTGATATGTTTTTGATTGCTGGTATATTTGTATACACAGAGAAAATATTTAGTTCTAATATTTGTGCTATGTTCTTAGGTTGAAGGTGACCTTGATCGCATCAAGAATGCAACCAGTCAACATGAACTAATGGATGGTTTCAAAGAATTTGGCAGAAGTGTTGCTGAATTATCTGAGCGGGCTGCAAGAAGACAAGCTGTATGTAGAACATAGATTTGTACAAATATTTTACAATAAGAATATACCTTCATAGTGACAGAATATAAAGTATCATGTATACAGCAACATAATTGCATATAAATTATTAGCTTTGTTGCCCATGTGTTTCCTGGTTATGAAAGAGAAGCAAAGAATAGTAACCATGTGACCTACCATACATGTTGAAAGAGGTGACTAAAGACAGTTGGGAGCTATATTTTCCTCTAAATGTTTCCCTACATGCGCAGATTAGATTGAGATTTGGGCATAAGTATAACTGCATGTCAAATCAGTTTTGAAATAATACTTATGGAAGTCTGTGGTTAAGGATTTTGTGTGCAGAGTGATAAATTTCAAGCACAACACTTTCTGATGACATGCACATGCATAATGATGATATTGGTTGGGAGTGGGTTTGGCTACTTCATCCCATATGTAAAATTAACCGTGAAATGCCATGCTGAAGCAAGTGTATTGGGCAGAAAGGAACATTTTTCAGCAAACTTGAAAGCCATAATGAAATACGTTCTATTTTCCAGACTATATTCTGCAGAATGGCAATCTTATAAATGCAGAAGAAGAATATCTAGGCAAATGAGAAGAAGGAATATAGTAAGATTATAGTTACATTATTTAGACAAATACTTCAAGAATGTGTAGTCATTGTAAGAATGGTATGTGATATTAACGCAAGACATATTTGCAATAAACAATGCTGACATTGCAATCTGTAAACAATAAACAATGCTGACATTGCAATCTGTAAGCAATAAACAATGCTGACATTACAATCTGTAAGCAATAAACAATACTAACATTGCAATCTAAGCAATAAACAATGCTGACATTGCAATCTGTAAGCAATAAACAATGCTGACATTGCAATCTGTAAGCAATAAACAATGCTGACATTGCAATCTGTAAGCAATAAACAATACTGACATTGCAATCTGTAAGCAATAAACATTGCAATCTGTAATGTGAAATTGCAATCTGTAAGCAATAAACAATACTGACTTTGCAATCTGTAAGCAATAAACAATACTGGCATTGCAATCTGTAAGCAATAAACAATGCTTGCATTGTAATATGTAAGCAATAAACAATGCTGGCATTGCAATCTGTAAGCAATAAACAATGCTGACATTGCACTCTGTAAGCAATAAACAATACTGACATTGAAATCTGTAAGCAATAAACAATGCTGACATTGCAATCTGTAAGCATAAACAATGCTTGCATTGTAATCTGTAAGCAATAAACAATACTGACATTGCAATCTGTAAGCAATAAACATTGCAATCTGTAATTTGACATTGCAATCTGTAAGCAATAAACAATGCTGACATTGCAATCTGTAAGCGATAAACAATACTGACATTGCAATCTGTAAGCAATAAACAATGCTTGCATTGTAATATGTAAGCAATAAACAATGCTGACATTGCAATCTGTAAGCAATAAACAATGCTGACATTGCAATCTGTAAGCAATAAACAATACTGACATTGAAATCTGTAAGCAATAAACAATGCTGACATTGCAATCTGTAAGCATAAACAATGCTTGCATCATAATATGTAAGCAATAAACAATGCTGACATTGCAATCTGTAAGCCTTCAGTATGAATCAACCCCAATCAACGACAGCTCATTAGGAATTAACAAAGTAGTCATGTGACGTATTCCTTCCAGAACGTTGTCTTCCCAATGAACTTTCTGAACCTCTCTCTGTCTTGGGCGATGTGGCTTGCATTTTCTAGCGATGTATTCATGTTATCTTTAATGTCGTCAGTTCATCGTCTTCTTGGTCTGCCCCTTCTCCTCTTCCCAGGTACTCTTCCCTCCATTATTTGTCTTTCTAAACAGTTATGTCTCTTTATATGACCAAACAGGCATAGTTTTCTTTTTGTTATTGTGTTTAGTAACCAAAACTCTGGAATATTCAGTGTGTTTATAATATCTGAGTTTCTGATTTTATCCTTCCATGATATTCTAAGTATTTTCCTGTAGCATTTCAGCTCGAAGGCGTTGATCCTCTTTGCCGCTGTTTTACTTAGAGTCCATGTTTCACAACCGTATGTTGCAACTGGAAAAATAAATTAACAAAGTTATCTTTGCAATTTGCGAATGCTTTGCCAGGATGTGAAAGGAAGAATAGCAACGTTATGACTTACCTTGCATGTCGTAAGAAGTGACAGGGTTTTGGAGGTGGGGATTGATTGTCTCATCCCATAGAAAGTTAATGAACAGATGCATGCTGAAGTCTGGTGTACTGAGCAGAAAAGTGCAGCCAAACTGTAAACTATGACACAATACATTCTGCTGCAAGATTATATCCTTTTAATTTTCAGGAGTTTGAGAATGTACACAGGAGATCTGTAGACAAATAACAATAGACACACAATATTAATACTTTTCAAAGTTAATATGACTCCTACTTCTTTAAATATGATGCATCATTTGCAGAATGTTGTCATGACTTTGTTCAATCTCTCAGTTATAAGCAAGCTGTGCTGTTTCCAGCATCTTATTTAAGAATTCCTCAATTACCTTTGTCCATCATTGTTTTGGAAGACTTCTCTTTTTCATTTTTCTAGATCCTATCCTTCAAGATTCTTCTTCTTCTGTGGTCATTCTCAAACTTCTACAGATTAGCAGAATGTAGACCAGAGAACAGAATGTGTTGTGTCATTGTTTACAGCTTAGCTGCGATATCTGTGTCTTTTTGTCTGATGGCCTATGGGTCACTTTAATCCTCTATGGTATGGTACAACTAACTCTATACACCCTCTTAGTTGCCTCTTACAACATGATTGGCAGGTAACAGTGTCACTATTCTTTGTTCCCCTTTAAGACCAACACATGGGAATCTTCTAAGATTGATCTTTTTAATGCATATGCAAAATATGTTAGCTTTCATGTTTTGATGTTGATAAGAAGTGTTCCTATATGTTTAGAATGATAAGGCTCATAACCCATCAGGGTCATAGAGTATCCACTTTGAAAACACCATAACAAAAAGACATTAGATACTATAAGCAGATACTATAACTATGGCATATTAGTGGATGGTGCCCATCTCCTCTCAAACATCTCTTACCTGCAAGCAGAAATAATAAAACATAACTTCTCACTCCATATTTAGGTCTTAGTGGATATCATTGTTGGGCCATCTCTCTGTCCATGAAATTGTTAGGACCTTTCTTTTTCATTGCAGACATTATTGCCCATGTTGCACAACCATATGCTGCTACTCGGAAAATATAATTTATTAATAGTTGCAACTTTGTTTGCCCTTTGAAGTCTTTTTCTTCTTGTTCACAGTTTAACATGTCTACACAGCAAATTCCTTTTGAAGTTAATGACATTGTTCTTAAAGATGCTAACAATTTTCTAATTAATATTGAAGTTTTATCATTTGTATACTATTCTTGAACATATATCTTTTATTATCAGGATTTGAAAGACCCTCGCAGAAAGGAGGAGTTGGCAGCAGCTAGAGCCACCCTGAAAAGAAACAGCATGATGCTGCTTACAACTTCAAAAGTAAGACTGAGCAAGAAATAATGTGTTTCTTAGTAAATTTGACAATTGGTAAACTTGAGAAGGATAGCCTCTTTCCCTTTGTTCATTCAGTATTTCGAGGCCACTGTTCGCGTAGTGAAGTGGTTTATAATCTTAAGAGTCTAATACCTTTCATGACTGGCGGAATTTTGTCATTCAGCCCTGCTGTAATTGTAGTTCTTGTAAGTTAACAAGAATCACTCTTTTCAATAGTAAAGTGAGAAAAAAATGCCGATATTATTTCCTGTCAAAAATTATCTTGCAGGGTACAGTTGAAGATGAAAGTAGCAAAGGAGGAGGTTCTCTCCT
Organism: Meghimatium bilineatum; assembly: GCA_034231615.1. Taxonomy (NCBI): domain Eukaryota; kingdom Metazoa; phylum Mollusca; class Gastropoda; order Stylommatophora; family Philomycidae; genus Meghimatium; species Meghimatium bilineatum. The sequence goes on from CM067298.1 coordinate 51,583,885, forward strand.
AGAATGTGGATTCCGGAAGTCACACTTTTCAATATACTGACTTCATGTTTTTAATAATTTATATTCGGGTTTCTAGTTTTTAATGTACCAGATCAGTTACATTCCAGTTTCATTTATAGTATGTGCAGCTTTCTTTAATACTTTATAATATTGATCTGCATGCTACCCACTGGGAGAGGAGGGAGGCCATCAGTGGGTAGCACGCATATCCTAGGAAAGAACCGAGGAGGATAACAAAAATCATGGACAGACAATATTAAAAACTGGACTGGTCAAGATTTTTCCACACTCATCCGCACTGCTGATAATAGAAATTTCTGGATGAATCTATGTGTTGATTCATCCAATATAGTACCCATACAACAGTTATATGTTTATGGATGGATCAATTTTGTCGAGTATCTCCCAATAAAATGCTAAAGCTAGCTCTACAAAATCTTTAATACTCTTATCTTATTATGGCATTAATTATTATATTAGTGTATTTTTTTAAGAGACACTTATTTATGATGCAGAGGTTTTTTTTGTGATGTAAAAGTGGTTTTGACTAAGAGGTTAGCCAAAATCGGCCCTTTGAATCCAAAGTTACAGAAATTGCATCCTGTTGACATTATTTTTAGTCATCCCAGCTAATCTGCACTGGACTTGTTGAGTAATGGAAAAAACGGTAGAGGAGGAAGAAAATTGAATAAGATAGGTAAGCATGTATGTGCAGTCAATAATAATTTCATAGGAGAGTGCAGTCAGACAAGCATTTTAAACCTGGTTATTCAGAGTCACCTTGGATAGCTGGATGTTTTAGTTATCTTCCCTCACCCCACTAGCTGAAATGCAGAAGAGGATACCCTATGAATAAAATTGTGACAAAAAAAAAGGTATCCCTTGTAAAGAAATTGTTTCTAATGACTCCAATTTAACAGGTAGTCAGAAATGCATGTCAGATCTCTGCAAAATCCTAAGCACATAGCATGGGCCTAAAATTCAATAGTAGTTGAAAAAATAATGTCATCTACAAGATTTGCTAAAATTATTATTATTTTATTTGTAAGAGTATTTTTATACATTAGTACTTACGTAGAACACAGTTTTTTAATGTTTCACTTGAACACAACAGGCAGAATATCACTAAGACTAAGGGTTTATGAGGTGTGAACGCAAAAACATACAAATTACCATAAGAAGTATAGAGCAGAAAACCATGTTCATCAGTAGGTTTGTAGTAAGGGGGATGAATAGTGACAATAATGTCAAAAAAGTTGACAGAAGTAGTAGAGATGTTAGATGTGAATTGAATAGCAGGGTTAAAATTGTTTTCTGCTCTAAACTTCTCATCCTCCTGCTTGTCGCAACTCTGTCACTTTCCTAGCTTCTTCGCCTTCGTCGCTTATGTAGTGATGATGTTGATGTTCTTGATAAATCCTCTGAGATGATTGATTTCTTTCGAAGATGTTTGTTCCCTGACAATATCTTTTCTTTGGCATGGCTTCATGTCCATAAATATAAATAACCAAAATATCGGAGGATGTAAATATCTTGATTTTTGGCATTGGTTTCTTGTATGGTATCCATTGCCTAGGTCTTCATGGTTGATTTTTTATAGTTCTATTGTCGTAGTTGGTTTTTGTTTCTTGACAAAGGTCCCAATAGGACAGACACGTCGATAGTTGTCTTTTTTCTATGTTTTATTGTTATTTCTGATTATTTTATATTGATAGTTGGTTGTCTTCAGTAACCTGTGTACTTAATTTCGTATTAACTTCGTGTCCATAAGTTATCTTGACTTGATACCTTGACTAATACTCAGGGTATATTTGCCACCGTAGACCGCAGTTGCTAGGTACACTTCAATCAATTAAAAATCTCCAATATTTAATTTTTTTTCCACCAGATTTGTTAAATCTGGCATTTTATTCAATTGACTACCTTTTCCAGCAGTTTTAGTGGCAACCATATGCCTAATGTCATGTAAATATCGATATTATTGCAACATTTTGATAATTCAAACAAAAACATCGCCATGATGGTAAATTCTGTTTTATAGACGTATATTATATTGAATTTTCGTTAAAATTATAATGGATTGCGATTCAAATGATTATTTATGGAGACATAAGTAATTTCCACAAAAGAAAATTAGTTACACCATGCTGTTTTATTGAATTTGATATTAAAACATCAACCAAGTTCGAACGATACATTTCTGGACTAAATCTAGGTTTATAGAAGGATTTTAAGACATACCTGAAGGTGTAATCCTTGTAATCTGTGAAATTATAACAATTAATGCGTGAATGGCACACTAACTCGGTCTATCTTATACTGTTTCCACTCTGGAATATTTAATAAACTTTGTGCAAATGTATTTTCATTCTAAACGTAAAAAAATTGCTGGATTTTTGTGGAAATTGTCTTTGAGACTGTCTTACATGTCTTGTATCACACACAAACAAAACCTACAACGATATATACAGAATTCTATTCTTTATTTTTATGTGCAAAAATTATTTAAATATCTCTAACAACAAAAAACGTTTTTGCAATTTCAAAACAGCCACCGATGATTGCGTAACATTTCCGAAAATTAACTCAGCGGCAGGACAGAAATTACGTAAATATAAGCACAGCGTTCTACAGGTTAAACTTGTCCTTACTTTTCATTCCCATAACTCAACTGCCCGTCAAGTCGTATTCAAGCATTATTTCCTTCTCCAGTCTGATTCTAAATCTTATGCTGCTTTCCAGGACTTTCCTTTGGTTGCCTATAGGCGGTGAAAAATTTTTTAATGACATCTTGGTCCACAGTCACCTCAGGTCTTATATTCCTGTTCACTTTGGTACTATTCATTGCAAACGCGGTCGTTGCTACACGTCCCTGTGTAGTTAAGATCCACTCTGTTTCATTTCCTAAGATCACTATTGATAACATCACTATTGATGATGCCTTTTCATGTGAATTCCATAATGTCATTTACATTATCATTTGTAAAATTATGACAAGAAGTATATAGGTGAAATGGGCTTACAATTGAGTGACTGCTTCTGTAGGTATCATCATGCCATAAAACACAGAGAACCTACCCCTGCTACTTTGGTTATCTGTCTGATGTTATCGTTTCTAATTCTATCTCTTAATGACACTCCGAGTATTCTTCGTAGACATGTCATTTCTGTTGTCACTATTTTTCTTTTGTCTTGTGCTGTCATTGTCCAGGTTTGGCACTGGTAGCATAGTGATGGAATAATAATAATAGTCTTATATAATGCAACTTTAGTGTCTATGTTTACATTTTTGTTCTTGAAAATACGTGTCATCTGTGCTAGGATCTGGTATGTTTTGTTGCATCTGTTTTGCATCTCTTTACTGGTTTTCCCTTCACTCGATATAATGCTTCCTAAGTAAGTGAAATAATTTACCAGTTTAAGGTGTTTATCTTCGATGGAGATAGTGATATTTCTTTCTTACTTTGCTATTGCCATTATTTCGGTCTTTTCAATATTGATCTTCATTATATCCATGTTGTATTGGGTAATAATTTGTTATATCTGTTATCATATCCCGTCCAGTTTTCAACAAAACCTGCTTCCATGACTACATGTTTCCATGTACATCATAGTCACCTTTAACTTTGTGTTGTTTACATGTCAATAGTGTATCTAGTGCCTCTGTGGTGGTAACATTGTTTTTACTGTTTTCATTGTATTTCACTGTTTGTTTTATATATTCTTGAGAAAGACCTAACAGTTCAAAATGTTGAAAATGTCTTGTGTATTGTAATTTGTATGTTTTCGTGTTTACACCTCATAACTCCTTAGTCTTAGTGATAGTACGTCTGTTGTGTTCAAGTGAAGCATAAAAAAACTGTTCTACTACGTAAGTACTATTGTTGTTCCATTTAACTGCAGTATTACCTTATATTGATTGTCGTTTTATTCATTAATGCATTTATACCAGTCTGTCTTTAAATTTATATTCATTGCTCTCTCCTAATACAATTATTATTTATTATACTAGGCTTATGTGAGACACCCTGAATTGGCTGCAGCTCGGGCAAATCGAGACTATGCCTATAAGCAGTTATGTGATGCTGTCAGTGCCATTTCTGATGTGGCCCAGGCATCTGGACAGTCTGGAGCACATCCATATGAGGGACCAGGAGAACTGGCAGCAGCGCTTGATGAACTAGATGTAATTAATAGCTACTATTTTCTTACACTGGCTTTTTTGTCTGTATTTTCATTATATTACTTGAATTTGTGTTAAGGAGAGCTGTTTAAAAAAGTATCCAATATAATCTTTGTCTGGGAAAACAAATAATTAGCTGTTCGTGTTTTCAGGTGGGAAGATGTGGGCAGTAATGGACATACATGAATGGATAGCATCAATATCTGACAATCAGCATTAGAGTGACAGTGTAGTGATAGGTCATATTTTCAAGATGCAGTAGGCTCTAACCTCAGCTCATAAAATATAGAATCGCAAGCTATCACAGCCAAGCTGTAAAACCTCATGAAAACCAGTGATAATTAGGAAATGATTGCGTCAAATCTCTGAGTGTATGAGCTGAACATTGTTTAAAAAAAATTTGCAGATGTAATGTTTGCTGGGACTTGTTGATATGTCTGTGGGAAGAGACAAACACTTTGACTCAGCACACAGCAAGTCTTTTGATACTAAAGGTTTCTTGTAAAAAAAATTATTTTCTGCAATCAGCAATGCATACTACCATGAGCTTTGTAAAATCAAATAACTGTTTAAAAATCCTTTAGATCGTTTGCATCTGTGTTGCTGGGGCCTGATTGGGAAATAAATAATAACAAGATGTACCTGTCAAGCATGTTTTAAGAGGTGACTAAAGAGGCTTGGGGGATTGAATTGGCTATCTCATCCCATATGGGGTAAAGTGACCCAGAAACCATGCTGAAGCTGGCTGAAAGTCAGGCTGAAAGGTGCAGATATCACAGCAATGTTGTAAACCATGACACAACACATTCCTTTCTCCGGACTATATCCTGCTAATCTGCAGGAGTTTGAGATTGAACACAGAAGAAGTTATGTTAGTGCTGAAGAAAAAAATCAGCAAAAGCTTTAAATATTTTAACTATTTCCAATTTCTGTGTACAACAATGTATGAGAAATCTTTCATTTTTAACACATTTCAGAGACATTGATCATATTGACATTTGACATTGACATTTTGAAATAATTACAATTATGTGTTAACATTTATATTCAGTTTGTGAGTAATATTTATATGCAGTTATAAAATAATTGTTTATCTCTAGCGAAAGATAATAATGGATCCACTGACCTTCAATGAGGTACGAAGTCGTCCATCTTTAGAGGAGAGAGTAGAGAGCATCATCAGTGGTGCAGCACTTATGGCTGATTCCTCTTGTACACGAGATGACAGACGGGAGCGTATTGTTCAAGAATGTAATGCAGTCAGACAGGCATTACAAGATTTGCTCACAGAGTACATGAATAATGTGAGTTTGTGCTGATTTTTTCCATTTGTAAAAAGTTCCAACTTTGTATTTCAATAATTATTTTCAAAATTTATCTAGCAAATATGTTGTAATTTTAAAATAATTAAGATAATGCGTATACATTACAAGCTGTGATGGCATGATGATGTAGGTCACATGAAGTTGATTTTATCCATTATGGATATCTCCTTAGCTGACTGCTTGTGGAGGAGGAGAGAAACCTGGTGATATTAGTTTAGATTCTAAGATGTGTGTAACTGAGACTTGCAGACGTGCCAATCATTTTGTGAGAAGTGGCATCCAATCACACTGAAGTAGAGATGTAGCCTTTATGTATGTGCTTCTCATCCTTTGTTATTTAACTTATTTCCCTATTGCAAAAATATTTTTTCCATGGCCCCCGTGGAGGCTAAAAAATGCTCCTTGTTTCTTTAATGCTTTAATGTTCCTATATATCTCATTAAATATTGTTCAAATAGTTATCTTTCTATGCCCTCTCCCAAACAGATTTGTGGTCCTTCCCCACTCCTAATTTTGCATATTTTCTTTGTGACTTCCCTGGAAGTCACTATTAAAATGGATGTTAAAAGTACTGGTTTCTGTCATGTGACCATATTTAGCTCTGAAGAAACATTGATAGATAAATAGAACATGTAAAGGTTTGATATTTTATATATTTTGACATTTTCTGTTTTACATGAATTGAATTTTCATGCACTAAAAAATAATATATTTTTAGTAGTAATGGGATATTACAAATACAAATTTACCTTGATACTGCTCTTCCTTTATAAACAGTGTGGGACATCTGTGACAAAGATCCAGGTATATTCCCATGTTATTGCATTACGGCTAGTTTCAAATATTGCATGTAGCTAAATCTCTCCTAATTTGCTGTGTGGGTTGTTTATTTTAAATTAGAGACATTTTTAGTATTTTTCTTACAATCATATTTCAAATTATTTTTCAATGATCCAATTAATTACTTGTTCATTTTATGTCCCTGTGTATTTTACTTAACTTTGTGACCAGTAATTAAATACAATAATTTTGCCTCACCCAATAATGTGTGACAATATTTATGTGAGTACAGTAGGGTTCAAAGTCACAGATTACTCAACCTTATACTTATATTGCTACTGGTGAAAATAATTGTTCTTCTTCTGAGTTCGTTTTCAAACTTTCAGATTTTCAAAATGTAGTCTGGAGAATGGAATACATTGTGTCATGGTTTATAACTTGACTTCGATATCTGTGACTTTGGGCTAGACACATCCACCCTCAGCATTGTATTTTGGGTAACTTTTACAGGAATTCTACTTCTGCGTTCATTCTCAAACTCCCACTGGATCCCTCTTTTAGCAGGACAATGGTCCTACTAGATTTCCAGCAGGATGAAATCCAGAGAATGGAAATGCATTGTGTTGCTGTTTTATTTGCTTCAATGACCTGGCACATTAGTCTTTGACGGATTACAGAGATGAGAAAATCAATCCCACTCCCAAAACCTCCTTAGATGTCTCTTGTGACATGCATGACAGGTGATAGTGTTTCTATTCATTGCTCCTCTTTTGAACACAACAACCCACCGACAACGGATGTGTTGGGCCATTGGCACAAATAAAACGACAACATAACGCATTTCAATTCTCAGGACTAAATTCTGCTAGAAATCTAGTATGACCATTGTCCTGCTACAAGAAAGATTCAGCAGAAGTTTGAGAATGAACGCTGAAGAAGAAGAAGAACACAGCAACACACAGAACGATAATAATAGTTGAAGCATACTTTTTGTAGGTAAATGTTTTTTCAACAATTCTTGATTTTTTAAAGCCACATTTATACATTCAGTGACATGATCAATTAAATAATAATGGCTGACTTCTCTTTGTCTCGAACTCTGAGATAATTTGGTTGAATCAGAATTGTAAGACTAATTTACTAACAACTCTGCCACAAAGACTACTTGTTGATCCACAAATAAAAATAAAGGTATATACATTTTTAGCAGTCCTCATAATTTGCTGTTTATCAACTTTACCTGAGATTATAAGACAACATCAGCACCAGTTTTCAGACAAGAGACAGAATTGTGGAGAAACATGCTTGCTTACATCACTTGGCATGACACTTGAATATTTGATTTAACTTGATGATATGGTTTAAACTGATATCAAGTATATTGTGTCATGGCCTTAAATGCAATCTGGCACAGCTTTGCTCATGCTGTGCTATAACCTTGTTCTCAACCCACTCAAGTTTTGTTGATATTCTTAAAGCATGTTTTCATTTAATCTTTCAGTTGGTAATAAAGTGTGCATTAAGAAATAACAACTTTATATGATATTTGATGTATAATGTATTTAAATAGAATAGGTCAGGGGGAAAACCGTATTTTACATGTGATTAGCATCTGAACACAAAAGGTTTCTGTCAATATAAACAAGAAAAGTTTCTATTCTTGTAATGTAAAAGTAAATCATGGACAATAATTAAACAATCATGGAGGCTTACCGGTAATGTCGAAGGATTGATATTTTATAGAATTTTAATTAAGAGTCTCATGTACAGTTACAAAATACAGTTGAAAAAGGGCAAGTGAATTTAATACACATATTAAACATATAACTCACAAAGTCTTAATTTTTTTAATACATTTAAGTGAGGAAAAAGACCAACAAAAAAAAAGAGGAAATATATTAGATAGCTTAATATTATAATATAGAAGGATTTCTCTGGGTAACTGAAAATAATGGAAACATTGGACACTGCTTTTAGTGAGGTCAAAATAAAATATCACTATGTGACAATAGAAAGACTTTCTACAGCAATCGTTAAGCTAAAGTTCCTGTTAAAAATGTCATTTCATTAACATGAAAATACTGTACATATCTTTGATTAAAGAGTCATTATGCAATTTATATTTTCTGCATGAACTTTAATTGTAATTAACAGATGAATGCAAGCAGGTTTATTTTCACAACTATAAATATATTGAAAATCTTTGTTGATTAATTGATAATTGTAACATTAAATAACAAAAGTTACACTTATGTCAGATGTGTTGGGCCAATAGGGGCAGATAGTTGTAAACCGTCTTCTGTGTTCACTCTCTTGCTCTTTTTATTTAACAGGGTGTAGTTTGGAGAATGGAATGCATTGTATTGTGGTTTACAGCTTGATTGCGATATCTGCACCTTTTGGCCAAACACATTCAACTTCTTCATGGCTAGGTGGGTCACCTTGACCAAAGGGATGTGACTGCTAACTCGTGATTGATTAGCAGTATGGAAAACTTGTTCGCTGAATTAATTGGGACCCCATCCATGACATTTTAAATTATTATATGGCTCTTGATTGGGCACTATTTGTATACTTGGATGCTCATGTAAAAAATAGCCAAGGCCGACCAATAGATTTCAAGGAAATGGGCCCCCTAGGTCATGTATACATTTTAGTTGAGAGGTCTTTATTGGAGAAGAGGGTGGCTAACTCCACACCCAAATCTCTTTAATAGCAATTTACAACATGGCCAGTGTTGTTATTCTTTGTTCTCCTGTCATCAGGCCCAACACATTCTGTTCTCCAAACTACATCCTGCTAATCTACAGGAGTTTGAGAAGAAATGCAGAAGAATGAAAGCTTTACTTATGATATTTAATTAGTATTGTTATAACATAAAAACTGAAGTTTTTTGTTTTTTGCTATTAGAGAAACATAAAATAATAAAATAATCTGCAATGTGCAGATGACACAGTCCTCTCAGCAGAAAGTAAACAGGAGCTGCAAAGACTAATAGATCAAGTTGATAAATGAAGTAAAGAATAATGATTAGATATAAACATATGAAAAACAAAAACCATGATAATCATCAAAATTACCAGAGGAACAGGCACTTAACATAAAAATACGTGTAGCTCCTAGCAACTATTTTAGGCGATTTGGTGCCATTGAACGGACTGGTTAAATTCCTGTTAGTCTCAAGAATTTAAAAAAAAATTGTCCTCTGGCTTCCTACTTTAATTTTCCTGCTATAAAAGAGATCTTGTGGGAGTATGAGAGTGAACGGAAACAGCAACTGACTGCGATGAAAATGGTTAAAGTTATCTTAATAGGCACGCTTGTGTGTCAACCAGATCCTGAATTTTTAGTTTAGGGTGCAAAGAATAGGGTTGATGTCTTCTTGCCAGGCATGTCAGACTAAGGACTTTGGGAGATAGGCTGACAACCTGTCACCTGTTAAACAATCATCATTGTCACATCTTGTCTCAATATTGTACTTCTATCAAATAGTCTCCATGGATGACAAAGAGGTGCAGATCAGCGGACTTTTGTGCTTTGTGGCAGACACCTAGGTGACGGGGAATGCTAAATGTGCCATCAATGCAGATGGGTTAACAAATCTCACAGAAGAATGATGAGTTAGTTGGCCCAGAAGTGTGTACTGTACTCACAGGATGTGGTAATCCTAGGATACTGGCACACTGGAATGCCTCCTTTTGGGGACTAAACATGCATCCATAAACCCTAATTGCACATCCATGCCTTTGATATCTTATATGAGTTAGGGTGTCACCTCAGTTACACAACTGAGAAAACCTGCGCTTTTGTTAGAAAGGCAATAGGTTGTCAAGAACTACCTGCTCACAGCTGAAGGGATTATTTCATAATGATCATCATCAGAATATGCTTGTTTGTGGAGTTGGTAATACTATCCCATATAAAATAAAAGTGAAGTATTGCAAAGAATTGTTGAGATGGGCTGAAAAGTATAAATATTGCAGCTTTGTTGTAAACTATCTTTACTTCTTCACTATGATGTATACTTTCAAATTATTCAAACCACAAAGAGAAATCTAATTATCAGGCCAGACACAGGAGCATCATCTCATTTCTTTGTGAGTTTTTTTGTTAGTCTTCTTCTGTTTCTCTTTCCCTGTGGATTCTATGAAAAGATCTTTTACCATTAACTGTTCTTCAAAATGTGTGTCCCCTGCAGTGACAGTATTGTTTTTGCTTAAGTTCTCATCAGTAGTGTTTGCTTAGCTCTTTCAAGCATTTCCTTATTAGTTAATTCTTGTGCCCTTTAATTTTTTATATTCTGCATAAAATGGAGCTAAAAGTGTTGAGGATTGACTTCATTGTACTCAGGATTTACTTCATTGTAACCCATATGCTCTCTGCTCCTAAAAATTTTTTTTAAAAAGCAGCATGGCTGCCTTCCAAGAATACAAATCATAGCATGTGACTGTGTAACTTAATGCCATAATTCCCAGGAGGCATCTCCCAAAAAATGCACTTGTAAACAAGATGTGGTTCATATTTGAACCAGCGACCTCTTGAGCACAAGAAAAATGACTTAACCACTATGCCAGGGAGATCCTTGACTCTGCTCCTTGACTTGATTCTGCTCATCATCCATTTATGAAAATTTGTATAGTTTAGTTTCATTAAGAAGACGCATGTTGTTTTATCTGATCTAATTGTAGGCTGGCAAGAAAGAACCAAGTAAGGAGTTGGAACAAGCCATTGACAACATGACCAAGAAAACAAAAGATCTTAGAAGACAGGTCAGTTTAATTAGATTGTTTATGTCTTTAATTTCTCTGGTGATCACTTTTTTTCTTGTTTGTTGAAAGTACATTGCATGTGTCTGATTCTCTTCTGATCAATATTACATTTCTTTCAGATAACAAAATATATGTAATCTGTTTTAAAGGAAAAGAATTTGATGTTTTTAAAATGTGGTTTTGGTTTGAGAATTTGTTTTTAATACATAACTTTATAATCTCCAATACTATGCATCCATTGCAAGCAGTGGTAACAACTAGACTATAATTAATTATTGTTACACGTATAAAGTATAATTGGTTATTAGTCGACATTGTAATTCAGGCAAAACTCAAGTTTTTATTGAAATAAAAACTGTAGATCAGAGACACCCACGAAATAGAATGCTAATAATAAAAATATAATTAGAATCAAATGCAGCATGTGGATGACACTGACTGAAAATAGAACAGGTGAGGGTTTGTCTGGATCTTCCAAAAAGAACATGCCCTTGGTTGATAAAACAATGATAAACTTCCAAATGAATGGTTCATTCCCTAGTCTTTCCAGTTTGAAACTGGGTAATCTCACTTTCTGAGGCAGAGTTGTTGCTGAAGATACTATATGTGCTCTACTCTCACAGCGCCAATGGAAGTTCAGATATTTAATTTATCTATTGCTGACTGGTGCCAAAATATTTATTCTTTCACTCAATTGCAAGCTGTTATTTGTGTTTGAATTATGGAAATTGAAATATACTTTCCATTAGCTATAGATGTATTGAAATATTTATCTGTTACTATTTACAGCTACGTAAAGCGGTAGTGGATCATGTATCAGATACTTTCTTGGAGACAAATGTGCCCTTGCTGGTACTGATTGAAGCAGCTAAGGCTGGAGATGAAAAGGGAGTGGAGGAGTATGCTCAAGTATTTACAGAACATGCCAACAAACTGGTGGAGGTAAGAATAGTATCAGAAGTAAATTAGAGAATTTCTAAAAACTGGGGGAGGTAAGTATAGTATCAGAAGTAAATTAGAGAATTTCTACAAACTGGGGGAGGTATGTATAGTGTCAGAAGTAAATTAGAGAATTTATACAAACTGGGGGAGGTAAGTATAGTGTCAGAAGTAAATTAGATAATTTCTACAAACTGGAAGAGGTAAGTATAGTGTCAGAAGTAAATTAGAGAATTTCTACAAACTGGGGGAGGTAAGTATAGTGTCAGAAGTAAATTAGAGAATTTCTACAAACTGGGGGAGGTAAGTATAGTGTCAGAAGTAAATTAGAGAATTTCTACAAACTGGGGGAGGTAAGTATAGTGTCAGAAGTAAATTAGAGAATTTCTACAAACTGGGGGAGGTAAGTATAGTATCTGGAGTAAACAATAAATAATTTCTATAAACTGGAAGTAACCAGTGTCAGAAGTAAATCATAGAGAATTTCTACATACTGGTGGAGGTAACCATAGTGTGAGAAGTAAATCATAGAGAATTTCTACATACTGGCGGAGGTAACCATAGTGTCAGAAGTAAATCATAGAGAATTTATACATACTGGCGGAGGTAACCAGTGTCAGAAGTAAATCATAGAGAATTTCTACATACTGGCGGAGGTAACCATAGTGTGAGAAGTAAATCATAGAGAATTTCTACATACTGGCGGAGGTAACCATAGTGTGAGAAGTAAATCATAGAGAATTTATACATACTGGTGGAGGTAACCAGTGTCAGAAGTAAATCATAGAGAATTTATACATACTGGTGGAGGTAACCATAGTGTCAGAAGTAAATCATAGAGAATTTCTACATACTGGTGGAGGTAACCATAGTGTGAGAAGTAAATCATAGAGAATTTCTACATACTGGCGGAGGTAACCATAGTGTGAGAAGTAAATCATAGAGAATTTCTACATACTGGTGGAGGTAACCAGTTTCAGAAGTAAATCATAGAGAATTTATACATACTGGTGGAGGTAACCATAGTGTCAGAAGTAAATCATAGAGAATTTCTACATACTGGTGGAGGTAACCATAGTGTGAGAAGTAGTAAATCATAGAGAATTTCTACAAACTGGGGGAGGTAAGTATAGTATCTGGAGTAAATCATAGAGAATTTCTACATACTGGTGGAGGTAACCATAGTGTCAGAAGTAAATCATAGAGAATTTCTACATACTGGTGGAGGTAACCATAGTGTGAGAAGTAAATCATAGAGAATTTCTACATACTGGTGGAGGTAACCATAGTGTGAGAAGTAAATCATAGAGAATTTCTACATACTGGTGGAGGTAACCATAGTGTGAGAAGTAAATCATAGAGAATTTCTACATACTGGTGGAGGTAACCATAGTGTGAGAAGTAAATCATAGAGAATTTCTACAAGCTTGTGGATGTAAGCATAGTGTCTGGAATAAATCATAATCAATAAAAGGTAATACTTATAGTAAAGCTGTATGAAAATAGTACTTATGTGGGATAAAGGTAATGAAGTCTTACTGAGCGATGACTAACACACTATCACTATTGGATGCTCACGTGAAAGAATACACACAAAATTACACAGGGCATAATCATACAAATAACAATACACAAGACATAATCAACGTTTGAACCAACGGCCTCATCAATGGTGAAAGTAGCCTTAGCAAATGAAACAGAGCGCATCTGAACCACATAAGGACATGTGTAGCAACAACCGTGTGGGCAACGAACCGTGCCCAAAAAAAAATATTTATGAACAAAATTACAATCTAGAATTTCATATGCTTACTGTTGAGTTATCTAGTAATCAATAGGAACTACTGGTATTTTCTACTGTGAAAAATAAAATCACAACTGCTGTAGTATTGGAAATGTAATATGATTTCTGAACTTTTTTTTGTTTGAATATTCATCAAAGAACCATAGAAAGAAAAAGGAGGACAAAAAGAAATCAGCAGCATGAAAGAGTGGGCCCAAAAAAATGTCCTAAGCATGTCTTTATTAACTAATTAAACCTAGACAGTGAACTAAATTGAATTTACTGTTGTAGTGGTTGGTATTGAGACCTTCAGACCTTACTCATGTGGGAACCTGTACTTAGTTTGTTTTGGGTGTTGCTTATTATCTTCCACTCAAATATTGCATATATTTTTTAGGTTTGCCATGACATTGAGCTTTGGTTCCAAAGGTCACCAATGAGATGATTCAGAGGAAAATAAAAACTTTGAATTGACATTTCATTAAGTACTTGTATTATCAAAAAATAAATTATAAACTCTGAGGTCTCATTTGTAAGAACCCTTGACAGTTCGGAAACCAATAAGCATAGACTGAAAAACTTGTTTAGGCAAAAGAAATAGCAATAGACCAATTTAATAGTCCTTACAAATGAGACCATTCATATCTGTGTCTTGCCGGGGCCCAAAAGGGAAGCAAACAATGCATATCTATCAGTTAGTACAGAGTTTCCATAACCATAGGATTTCACAAAATTGTGTCCATAAATTTAATGTAAACAGCAAAACCAAACTAAAAAAGACTATTGTCTATTGTCTGTCCCCAGGTGAATGATGGTTGATTTTGTTCACAATGGCCGTTAAGCATAGGGATAGAACTGTCATTCTAAAGCCAGATGTGTTGCCGTGGTTGTATTTAGTCCATATTTGTTCAAGACTATCTTGATGTTTTCTATCCACCATTTTCTTGTCTACCTTTGTCTTTACGCCCGGATGTTCTTTTTATATACTAAAAAGACTAAAATTTAATAATGTGAAACATGGTTCCAACATGGGCAGCCTGTTGGAACTGTACACTGTACACAGGCATTGTTGAAGTATCCATTGTTGGAGCCATTCCATACATGTTTACTGTAAAATCTGCAGCATCCTTGCCAAATTAAAATTACGATTTGAAGTCAAACAATAATAGAAAAATGTCAAATTTGTATATTTTTCATATCCACTTCACATTGAAAAGCTCTAAACTTTGATCATGCTTACCATTTCACTACCTGCTTTTATTTTATCAATTCTTGTTTCTAGGACTCTTTACGACATTAAATTGTTCTTGTATTTCTAAGTGTATTGTCTTTTATATTTATCATGTTGTGATAGATTTCTAATACTAGGACCTAAGATAATTACCGTGGATGTCAGTCCTGTTTCCAAACTGTCCTACTAATTTTATTGCTATTAAACTGATTTTTACTATTTTTTTTAACCATAATAGGTATCTACTGGTTCAAGTAAAACCAGTGTAGTATTTCTTAAGCATAATTATCAATATGTATACAGAGATCTAATTTTATTTTATATAAAGTAATTATTAAATATGGAATTGCATATAACAATAGAGATATTTGGAGTCTCAATACAAAATGACCCTTCAATAAGTTGACATGTATACAAATAAGAACTGGCTGAGGGCCGGCGAGCTGCTGGTAGACCAATGCTGAGATATAAAGACATCTGTGAAAGATTTCTTCATAGACCTCAAAATCCGGGAAAACATGGTCGAAATTCAAGATATCTGGAGGCATAACCTACATGCGGGAGAAACGTTCAGAAACAATATGTTTAATGGTATGGAAGAAAGAAGAGAAAGACACAAACAAAATTCTTCTGTTGCTGTGATATGATCGCTTGAAAAACCCCTATTCCTGAGAAAATGCATTGCTTCTTTTTGCTTAATGACCATCTGCAATATGCAAAAGGTCTTACATGAAAATATCAATGTACTCCATGCATGGCATAAGAGATGGCTAAGAAAGTTTGATGGTGGAATTGGAATTATGAATTATATATTGACTGTAATTATGAATTTTTGAGTTGTATTGCCATATCTTTGCCATATTCATTTAATTCAGGTTGCAAATCTTGCATGCTCAATGTCAAACAATGAAGAAGGAGTCAAATTGGTTAGAATGGCTGCAGCAGAGATTGACAGCCTGTGTACACAGGTAAAGTTAAAGTTTGTGAAACTGTTAGTTAAAGACTATTCATACAGTTTTACTGCACTTTTTGCACACAGCAAGAGACAATCATAAAAAGAGGGATATACACAATTGTCCACAAAATAATGGTGTATCAACTAATCTCCAGCCCTGCTTAGCAAGATATAATACAAATCCTTGCCAAAAGAACCCAAATATTGAGAACGCTATGTAACAGCCTGACAACTGAAAATAACAAGACATCTGCATATTCTGGCATTAAGTCATCTTCTTTCGCATTCTCCAAAGTCTGGTGTGAGGGTCCATCAGAGCTGTTTCAGATGACCATAGTATTTTTCTTGTGGTGTCGTACAGTAAGCTGTTCTGTAAAATATTTTTTATGTTTTCTTGAGATTGTAGACAGTGCACATATTGGTGTCACCAACTCCAAACACCCATACTGGGTACATATGTTGTTTGAGTTTGTTGTCACCTGTTCTCAAACTTGTTGTCTTTCTTGTGTTCACTACTTGATGTCTACACCATTAGACAAGTCTTATGGATGAACTCCACTGTTGTCTAGCTCTTCTTTGGTTCCATATATCTCTACTTGCAAGGCTGCACCATTGGGCCAGTACGCCTCTCTCAATTGTTTTCATCTGTTCCACAAATGCACAGTGGTGTGACACACAGTCGCATCCTGTGCATGTGTTTAGTCATTCTGTTGGGTCCTGTCCTCAGGCGAAGTATGGTGATCTGTTCCTGCCAATTTAGGTAGTGGTAGGCATCTTTTATCCTGCTATTTTCACTTCTGATGGTTTGTATTGCTCTCTGCTTTTCTTGATATGTGACTTATTGTCTTCCTGCATACACTCATAGGTCCTTTAATTTCTTGGGACACCACAGTGTCATAGTACCCACTGTAGTACAGTTCTACATTTTTTTGCTTGCTATGTTTAGTTTGTCTATTATGTGTTGTAATTTACCACCCATGAGAGCCTGAAGAACTGATAGTGCATCTGTGAAGATTACCACCTGTTGACATTCAGAGACAGTGTCAAGTATCATGAGGGCAGCCGTTTTTAAACTAAAAATGATTGTATTAAGTCAGCAAGAACTGACATTCTGACCCTCAGTGATTTGGATCCAGGACAAGGTTGTGTTCATTAGTTACCTTTTACAATATATTAAATTATATTCAAGGTTTTTGAACATTATTATGTACCTTACTAAAAATAAGCCCCAGAAACCCAAATAGTGAAGGTAATCATCCCATGTTTATACACTAGTCAGAATAGTGAAGCGTAATTTATTTTTGAAGCAACATTGGTCACAAATATTTCATGGATAAACATGCTTGTAATTTTTTTCCTCAGGTTATCAATGCAGCAAAAGTTCTGGCAGCTCGACCCCGATCTAAAGCAGCCCAAGAGAATATGGATGTTTTTAAAGATGCATGGGAGAAGCAGGTCCGCCTGGTTACTGAAGCTGTTGATGATGTAACTACTATTCATGATTTTCTTGCAGTATCAGGTTAGTAATTAAGTTGTTATTTTTGCCTCAGAAATATAAACGTGTTGCCAGTCTAAATATGTGTATTAAAATTGCACAAGTGATTATTTATTTCTCCCCCCCCCCCCCTTCTCCACTGTTTTTCCTAAAAAATATACACTATAGTTTTGATACATCACGGTATTCAGAAAACCCATATCTCTGTTCAATCCAATATACAAATCTTAGAAATGAGTAATGAGTTTTGCTAATCCACTGGTAATGTACATAATAAAAATAAATGGACGTTTCGAAAAGCCAATTTGGTTGAAACATCAATTGTGTGTGTTATCTGGTGTATTACCAATGATTAGCAAAACTTCATTAACCAGTTTCCAATTTTTGCTTGTCAGAGTACAGATTTTCTGCAGTTATTACCAATATTGATTTTCAGTCCAATATCTATTTTCAGCACAGGAATTTGTGGACTGGATTTACCTTCCTTCTTCAATATCTACTCACTTTAGCAAGAATGCAGAGATGCTTCTTGTTTCTAGTACCACCACTTGAAGATGAAATTATTTCTTGGTTAAATTTGGTTCTCTAAATTTGATAGTGACATCTGGCATCTCGGTCACTTCATCTTATGTAATAGCTTAACTGTCAATCACTCTATTGGTTATTAACCTTAGGCATGCTGCGTTTACCATTACGTAATTTCTCGACTGCCACGGAATTAGTTTTTGGAAATGTTACACAATCCTCGGTGGTTGTTTTGAAATCACGATAATTTTGTTGTTGTTACAGATATTTAAATAATATTTGCATATATAAATAAAGAATTAAATTCTGCATATATTGGTGTAAGTTTTGTTGGTATGTGTTTGATACGAGACGTGTGAGAAAGTGATAAAGACAGATTTAGACCTATCTAGATCAAGGCTTACCATATTTTTGATTGATCGACAACTGTGAAATCTGTTGACTATTATATATTTTACATAATGGAAACCTCATGGCATATTTTACATAATGAATATGAAGGACTTACCTCTCAAGTTTTTCACTTTTCCAGTTGAAAAAAATGATGATTTTACTGAATATACAATGATAGAAAAGTATAATAAATTCGATTCACTGTCATGTCACTTCGCTGCGATGCAGATGACTACAAAATGCAGATAAATTTTCTTGTCAATGTTGCCAAAATATTCTGTCAAAAAGTTACAGATCTTCATTTTTTCATTTGGTTTCGGGTTTAGCCAACCGGGCGGTGGAATACACCTTCCGAAATCAAGATATGACACAATTCTGGCGGAATGCACTGCCCGAATTGTAAACACAGCGTGCTAAAGGTTAACTTTTCTTCACTTGTGCCTTCACAGAGTTAAAATAAGATATAGGTTAGACAAAATTTCCAGCAGTAAAAGTCTTCTGAAAAAAATACATCAGTATGTGCCATGCGATCCTTACTCGATTATACAACTACAGAACGCATAATACAGTTATGCAGAACACGAGCCTACCTCCAATCATAACTGACAAAGAACACACACTGCATTCTGAGATTCAGAGAGTGAAAGGTAGTAGACTGAAAAGATTCTTGAGACTAACGGAAATTAACCAGTCCGTTCAATGGCACCAAATCACCTAGCAACTATTGAACACATGTTCTTCCGTACTTGACTAACCGCATCTCCTGAAAAAGATGCGATTTCATCAAGCCATTCAAACTGTGCACACAAAGTCACCAGAACAGACCGATCGAGACAAGGACTATTACAACAACAACAAGCATCCCGTACAGGTTTTGAAATATCCTCAGTAACAACAAACATATAACATAATATCCGTATTTAGTTATACAAGGGCCGATAAGTCCTTATATATATGTTATATAATGGATAATATATATAGACAGTACAATTTTGCTTCGAATAATTGTTTATACAAGTAAATTTAAGTAGGAAGCCAGAGGACAATTTTGAAAGATAGAGGGCTGATAGGTCTTCTTGTAAACTTTGTGTGCACAGTTTGAATGGATTGATGAAATCGCATCTTTTTCAGGAGATGTGGTTAGTCAATTACTGAAGAACGCGTGTGCAATAGTTGCTAGGCGATTTGGTGCCGTTGAACCTACTGGTTCAATTCCCGTTAGTCTCAATAATTTTTAAAAATTGTCCTCTGGCTTCCTACTTAAATTTACTTGTATAGACTGAAAATAGGAAAGTCTTGAAAGGGACAGGCTGAGGACATTGTACAAAGTGTGTGGATGTTGGGTTGGAGGATACGGCACTTGGTGCAAAATGGTTAAGTGTGCCCATGAATTGCCAGACCTCCTTCAGAGGGATAATAGCTCTCAATAGACAATTAAAGTTTTGAGGTAGGGAAATTGATTAGCTAGAATTTCAGGAAAGGGGACATGATTATATACATGAATGGTGCTTGGACCTTCACAGCTCAATCTGTAGGGAAGATCGTCAAAGATGAAAGTGGTGCATTGGCTGTAGCTACAAGCAGCATGATTATGGAGATTGTGGCAGTTACCAATGCCTTGAACTGAATGAGTACACAGGACAACTTATGTCTGCATCCTTAGTGACCCAATGAGCATGATCAGAAAAATACAAATGGGTTGCATTTGAAAACAGTGGCTTGAGGCAGTCAAGAGGTCGAAGTTGGAATGTATTACACTAATTTTTGTGCCTGGTCATGTGGGTGTTAAAGGCAATGAGAGAGTAGTTCGACTGGCTTGCACTGCTACTGTGTCTGGCGGTAGAGCGATTGATTACGCTTACATTTTGAAACTTTTTATGAGAAACAACACCAGCAAATGAAATCAATGAAGGTGATTCTTCTTCTTCTTCTTCTTTCGTTCACTTGAAACATGTCTATATCTGTAATTCTGTCTCCTTAATAAAACACACTGTCTTTTGTAGTTCATACAGTGTCCCATAGAGCTTTGATTCCAGTGTTGTTTCCTCTGGCCAATATGTCTGCCTCAGCGTTTCATGCTCAGAACACTCTTGAAGTATATGTTTGGCACTCTGTGCTGCCTGTACACATGGCCGTGTTGCCAATCTTGAACTTTGTATACATGTGACTGCGGAGTCGGTTGTGTCCTGTTCTGAGACGTAGAATTATAACTTGTTCTGATCTGTTCATATTGTGATAGTCATCTTGTGTTGGTGTTTGTGGCTTTCTTATTGACTTTATCATCTGTTTTTTCTGATGGTAGGTGATTGGTATATCTGGTTGGTCTTCGGCAGCACCTTCCTTAGCCAGTTGGTCTGCTTTTTCATTTCCTGGTATTCCACAGTGAGAGGGTATCCACTGCATGGTTACCCTATACTGGTAAGACAATTCGCTAAGTAGTTTTTTTAAGTCTGTTAGTTTTCCAGACTGGAGAGCTTGAAGCACTGACCTTGCATCTGTCAGGAATACCACAGGCTGTAGGTCAGAGTTGGAGTTCAGCAGTTTTTTAGCTGCCACACTAATTGCCTGGATTTCTGCATCATAATTATTGCAGAATTTTCCTGTCGGTGTTCTGATTGTATCTCTAGGCTTGTGTGGATATTCTATATATACACCTGCACCTCCATTCCTCACAGCATTCTGTGCTGACCCATCTGTGTACACTCTGACCCATATATCTTGTGGATCCTAATGAAGGTGATGATTTCTTATCTATGTCCAGATTAAAGGAACTGGGTTTGAATTGTGGCTTGTCAGAAATAAGCGCTACTGTGGGTGTAGACTAATGTTTATCAACCAACAAAGAATTGAAACTGTCAGTTATCATGTAGAGAAGGATACACTGAAGTGGAGATCAGAACGTGTCTATGGACATGTCTAGAGTGCAATGGTGATGGTCCAACAACTAACTAATTAAATGACAAATTTACTGAAAGAAATGTGGTTGTTGATGTATTAATCCATTTTGTTTGAACACAATTTGTTCATCTAAGATGAGAGAATTGACAACAATTATCAGCAATAGCAGAACCTCATTTGCATAAAGTAGCTTGAAGAACAGTAAATAATGATAGAAAGTATATTTATTCTATACAGATTCCTTCTTGTTATCTGGCTTGTCTATATTATTAACTATGTTTATATTGCCAACCTTGGTGATTGTTGTGTTCATGTTTTATCTTCAACAGAAAATCATATTCTGGAGGATGTTAATAAGTGTGTCATTGCTTTACAAGAAAGTGATGCAGACACACTTGACAGAACAGCTGGAGCTATTAGAGGACGATCTACAAGAGTATGTAATGTAGTTGTTGCTGAGATGGACAATTATGAGCCCGGACAGTACACAGAAAGAGTAATGGAGGCTGTTGTTATGCTGAGAGATCAAAGTAAATGCATTGTATTTAAGCTTAATTTTTTCCCTTTTGTTTGGTATTTTGTGAAGGTGTCTATAAAATCGTTGTTCACTAATTTACATTGTTCATGACACTACATCACATGAATTGTGGGTATTTAGTGTAAATCTGTTATTTAGTTTTTGGAGTTGGTTAGTTTTTATGAATTTTCATTATCTCATAATCTTTGTTCTTTGTGTCTATTTGCTGTAGCCAGTCAAAATTGTTCATTCTTGTTTTTTCATTTTTTTTATAGTTGTGGGACAGCAATACATGGTCATTTACAAAACACATCTAATTATTTCTTCAATGTCCATGAGACCAAAATCTGTTATCTTAAACTGCGTTCACATTATAATTACAGAAAATTAAGTTGGTATTCACTTTTTTTTAACCCTATTTGCTTCTTAATTGAATTTCAGAAATTTATTATGTTTTAAATTCTTCAACTTCAAATATGAAAGTTTATTGTCCTGTCTGAGGTAGATGATGAAGCTGTTTCCATGTTTGCTAATAAACATAAGGTTGAGAGCATTATCTTGCATTCCATTGCCCCATGTGTCTCAACCTATGTTTGTTTAAATGGTCTTTGATGTTGTCTGTCCAACACTTTCTTGGTCTCTACTTAAATCTATAATTTTAGCTTATTTTTATTTATGTATGTTTCTGAATATAAGATGAGAATTTTTGTATTTTTTCTGCTATTGATGTAGCGGTTTCAGGTTTTATATATATGCGCAAAATAAAATTATTAAAAATATTACTGGTAGAAACACACAAATTATTACACAGAATAATGTCGAACATTGGTAACCAGTACGAAAGTCATTCAAATCCTTTGAAATCATAATCACTAAATTGTGAAACAGTTCACAAATTTAACCCTCTGTTGTGGAAACAACAGAATGGATATCATCAGTCTCTATCTTCCTGTCTGCCTGTACATTGCTGTCATTGACATCATCCTCAAAGATAGTGTCATTCTCACTTCCATCCATTTCATTACTGATGGGGCACTTTTTGAAGGATCTAGCAGAACCTCTGACAGTGATTCTGTGACCCACTTAGTGATTGTGAGGATGTCAACTTTTTAAAATTATGTGCCACCCTTTGTCACAGCTAAATCGGATGACAGTATTCAGTAACTTTGCCTGAAGTCTATCCTTAAATGGTTATGTTAAGGGAGATCTAGTGGCTGCAGAAGGGAGGTGTAAGGTCCAAGAATTTACAGATACAGACAGCCCCATCTCATGGCATTGTTTTTCCACTTTCTGTGTGAGATGTACCAGAAATGAGTTCCAATTAGCATTATAGTGGCTCCCCCTTCTTCTGCCCCCACACTTTATTCAGCCATTCCATAGTACTACTTTCATCCATTCAACCATTCATGTTGATATCACAAATACGTCATTTGAGAGTTTCCCCCTTAGGCAGTCTCACATTAAAAAAAATTGTACGAGAGAAGAGAACATGAGCCATCTACTATGCAATCTAAAACAACAGTGAAACGCATATTTTCATGTTAAGTTTTCTTTACAGAAACCATCTTCACCGTTTCATTCCACTGTTCCACTGTGTTATTTGAAGGCAAATCTAAAAGCCAAGCTATAAGTTGACTTGATCCATTTATTGATTATGCTTTGAATTTACCATAATGGTCGATGCAAATGTTACAGCCAACCTGTTTCTGAGACAGCCATAAATGAATGAATGGATCCAATATCTGGGAAAATTGGTACCCGGTAGTCGTAAGTTTTATGTGGTTGGCAATTTCTCCGGAGATAGGTCGCACTCCATTATTCCTGGTGTTGTATTTTATGTGAGGGATAAAAGGAAGAAATGACCTTGCATCTTACTGTTGCTAAAGTATGTGTTATTTTTCTTTTAGCAATATCTCGCTTGTCCCTACATTCTTATAATAGTGGGATTCCAAATTTATTTTGTTTTTATAGTAGGTCCATTGTATTACTGCAAGAGGGATCCAGCAAAATTTGAGAACAAATGAAAAAACACCTTTCTCGTATATTTTCTTTTTATGGACTTCCAAGGATATGAAGATGTCAAGGATTAAATTGAAGACTGATATAATGTAGTGGACATAAAAATAGTATTTAATATTTTCTTGACTTTTATTTTGATCTTTAAATGTCGAAATAAGAGTGGCACCTTGTAAATCACTCCTATTGATCTTTGACACTTAATTTTTTCATTCTCTATTCACTATTGCATTTTCTATTAAAAATCTTTCCAAGTATTTGTAGTGAAGATGTTTCAACTTGGAAATTTAAGTTTTTATGTACATTCATAGATTAGTTGCAACCATATGTGATTAAAGTGTGTGGTCTTATCTGTTCTAGCTAGTAATACATTTTATTTATGTATTCACAGTAATGCCAAACTTTGCTGAGAAGGTGGAGTTGGCAGTAGATGCTCTTAATTCTAACCCACAAAGAGATGTTGATGAGAATGACTTCATTGAAGCTTCTCGTTTGGTTTATGATGGAGTGAGGGACATCAGACAAGCTGTGCTCATGAGTGGGGTGAGCTCATCTTATACATTACTGTTAAGGTTCACCTTAAAATGTACATTGCTATTCGGCATTGGGATCTTGGACTTTCACAACTTCACATTCCCATTGCTGTTAACCAGTTCTCTTGTTGACTTTATTCCATGATACAAGATTAAAATCTTCTCACTTTGTTATCTCTTTCCACTTTTCCATTCATTTTGCAGAACTTGATATTCTTGATTCTTGATTAGGAACAAGTGTCACAGCACTGGGGGCATTCCCATATATGATCTCTTCTTCTTCAGCGTTCATTCTCAAACTCCTGCTGAATTCTCTTGTAGCAGGACCATTGTCCAACTAGATTTCCAGAAGGATGTAGTCCAGAGAATGGAAATGAGTTGTTTCGCCGTTTTATTTGCGCCAGTGGCCCGACACATCCGTCTTCAGCGGGATATGTGATCTAAAAATGTATAAGCTCAGTGTCCCAGTCAGTTGCTGATTACATGTTCATCTGATCTTTCAGGAGAGGGAGAACTTTCTCCCATCGCCTCTAGTCTCCCATTTCTATCATTCTCTGAATGCTGAGAATGATATATTCTGAGAACTTGATATATTCTATGCTTATAGTATGTTCGATGACTGATTTTTCCTGGCCTGTTTCCTAGATACATTATTTTCTTCTACATTTGTTCTTAAACATTTGTTCTTAAACTTCTGCCAGTTATCAGGATGTAGTCTGAAGAATAATGTGTTAGTCAAGGTTTACAGCTTAGATGATATATCTGCACCTTTCAAACTGATAAATCCAACTTCAGTATTGCATTTGGGTCATTCTGACCTATGGGATTGGACAACAAACCCCATTCATAAAACCTCCATAGTTGCTTCTTGTGACATGCAGATACATTAACCTCACTCAAAAATATTCCAATTTTTCCTTCTTGCCATTCATGGAATTCTAAACATTCTTCTGGGAAGCCACTTATTCTTGGACTCCAATCGTCCTCTGTGTGTGCTTTAGTTTATACTGGAAGAATTATTGAAGTCTGCACAGAGGTGTCAACAGTATGGGATACAATTTTTCATATATTTGATTGAATGCTGATCCATAGACTACATATTTTTAGAATGAAAGTTATTCTTCTAATTGGGGTGCAAAGGGAACGCATTGCTCTAGGCGGACCCAGGGTTAGCAGATAACCAAGATCCCAAATGTACCTCCACGCGGTGCACCCTGGAAACAGAAATACAGCAGCTCGTGCTGATTCTGGCCAAATCATTTGGGGATCGTGTCCGAGAATGTGGAGGTAGCAGATGGAAAGAGATTTGACTGCACAAGAGACAGACAATATCTCCGACACCACCAGCAGCACCACATATAGCGACACTGTCGACATTGGAGGGGCGGCCAATGTAAAATGCACGTAAAGGTAGATGCATGGCGAGAGACAAATAGATTTCATACCGAGTACAATGAAACAATGAAAGGGCAGAACAGCGCTAGAGGGCAGCGCGAACTGCAAATAGAAAATGAAAAGTTCCTAGGAAAGGGGAACTACAAGCTCCGTCAGCTCGAGACGAGCTTCTAGTTATCTGTGTTCCTTACAGGCAGAGACCCAGACCCATTCATTGGCGTTTGGTAAAGCAAGAAGACCTAATCCAACTCTAATGTCGAGCCTACCTAAACCGGAAATATGCTCGCGAAGAGAAAGGGTTCCGTACTCGATACGCTCAGGCACAAAAGGGACAACGATTTAGCCCTGGCCCAACTCTACTGTCAGGTTTTCCTACACCGGAAATACACTTGAAGAGAGAAAGGGTTCAGTACCTGATGGGCTCAGGCGCTATTGGGACAAGGACGCTCAGCTCGAGAACGCCTTGCTCTCAAACGCGTGGTGTGAGACTCGAACTTGGACAAGGGGTACACGATGTCGGTGAATGACACCTCGGCTAAGAGGGTGAAAGAGCCATGGTCCAACTCCTCTGTTGAGTTCTTCCCCTTAAGGAACTAGGCTCACGGATGAGAAATGGTTCAGTACCCAATGGGCCCAGGCACAGCACGTCCAATTACACGAGGCAAGTTCATAGACAGTGGAACACCTCGTTCGAGTCAGACGAGAGCAAAAAATCGTCTGGGCGAAGAGTCTGCACTATGCGTGCCTGGAGACAGATATAGAGGCTGTCACAGGCTAAGGGTAGCCCACCCGAATTGTCAAGGCATGCCGAAATTGGATGTGCTAGGTCTACAAGGCGCATAACGGTGGCACAACGTAATCACGCTCCCGGCGGAAATCGCATGGATATCCGTGATGGTTACAATGGAGCGAACGACAAACAAACAAACATTCTTCTAATTGTGAGTGTTTTTCTAGGGGGGGGGGAAGGGGAGCTAAGATTTGCGACACCTTTACCTGACATGCATCTCATAATATGCGAATAGAGAGGTTTTGGGGGTGGATTTGGATGTCACATACCATGGTGGCAGTGTGACAATCTGTGCCAGGTCTTCTAGTTCAGGGTGCAGAGAATAGGGCCAGTCTTCTTTCCAGGGATATTGTAGTCTCTCACTTTGGGGACTAAACATGCATCTATAAACCAACCTTCCCTCCTCCTTACACAACTATGCCTTTGAGACAACCATATGAGTCCAGGTGTCGCCTCAATTACACAACTGAGAAGAACCTGTGCTTTTTATCAGAAAGGTTATGGGCTGTCAAGAGTTACCAGCTCACAGCTAAAGGGATTATTTCATCATTCCATAGAGGTCAAAGTGACTCAGAAACCTTACTGAAATTGGATGTGTCAGGCCCAAAAGTACAGATATTGTAGACAAGTTGTAAACCAGGACACATGTTGTGTTCTTTAGAATGTATCCTGCTAATCTGCAGGAGTTTGAGATGAGAATGAGTACAGAATATAAAGATTTCTTCCAGCTTATTCTGATGTTGTTGTTGTCAATATCCAAATGCTGCTGAGTAGTTCTACTCTTGGCAGCACAATGTCATTCTTTTAAATTGTATGTCTTCTGAAGTTGACTTAGTGATCCATACAGTAAGTTAGTAACTGTTAAGGGTGTGGGTGTCTGTACAAGTTTTTTGGGTAAAAAGGTAAGGACAGTCAATAAGGAGGTGTTCCACTGTTTCGTTAGGATGGGAGCCGTTTCTACAAATGGGTAGTTGCTGGGGTTGGATACAGTTTAAATGGCTATTGACTCTTGTATGTATATTTGAAACTGAAAGATAATGGATTAATTTTCCTGCACAGTTTGTACAGCTATTCACTCCCCTCCCTGCAACGCCTGAACTGGTAAAATGCAGTATTGCCAGATTTTTGTTTTTTGTGTGTTTTTTTTTACCTTTTGTTTATGTTGTTATTGCCCTTTGGCCATGTCATTTCATGAAATACATTTTGACCAGTCAGCCCATTTGCCCATCTGTTCTGAAGATTCAGCCTGGTGACTGGCCTGAAGATCTAGTAAGACCAAAAGAATCAATAATGCAGAAGTTAGTTTATATTTAAGTAGAAATGTTTATACTCATGAACAGGGCACATCCATTTTCAGTAATGTTATGTTTGTTTTCCTTTACTTGTCATTCTGATATCTGTCTGCAGGACACCTGTTTGTTGACCTGTGTATTGAGATAGTTAATTTCTTT
Organism: Meghimatium bilineatum; assembly: GCA_034231615.1. Classification (NCBI taxonomy): domain Eukaryota; kingdom Metazoa; phylum Mollusca; class Gastropoda; order Stylommatophora; family Philomycidae; genus Meghimatium; species Meghimatium bilineatum. The sequence goes on from CM067298.1 coordinate 51,611,863, forward strand.
TGTACAACATGCAGCAACTAAACTGCTTTCTCTGACATTAGGTATCTAATCTCAAATCATTTGGGACATTGATCACTTGAATCTATAACTCCAGTAATCTTTTTATGTATTTACTTGTTGTCCATGATTATATTACAGAACTGACTATATTACACAGAAAAAAACTCTTTTCTTTTTGCCTTTCACAAAGATCTAATGTATAGAATGCTTCTAATTTTCTGTAATGAAATACTGCAGCAGCTATTAAGATCAGTGGTATAGCCATTGACACTCCTTCATTTGTTCTTAAACTCCTTCCAGATACCAGGATGTAGACCTAGTCTGGAGAATGGAATGTGCCATGGTTTACAGTTTGACTTCAGTACTTGTGCTTTTTGGCCTGAGGTTTACAACTTATAGCATTGTATTTTGGGCGAGACCTTCTATGAGACAGGGTGTTCAATTACACTATAGCCCTCTTTAGTCACCTCTTATGACATGCATTGCCAGACAATGTACTATTCTTTGCTCTGCTTTTAGGCCCGTGGAATACATCAGTGATGAGAAAATATTAAAATACTAAAATTGTTTCTTTCTTTTTTTTAAAACTAAGTTGTTGGTTGAATAATTGACATACTAACCAATATATCAGACTGAATTTGATGAATCTGATAATGAGAACTTTTAAAATAAATATGCTTAAGCTGTTGTTTGAATGACACTGATCAATATTTCAGGTTGAATTTGAGGAATCTGATAGTATGAACTGAAGACAAACATGCTAATGTTTTTGATTGAATAATGAAATATGATCAATATTTCAGGCTGAATTTGATGAATCTGATAGTGAGGACTTTGAAGATGAATATGCATATGCTCAATGTAAGTATATTTTATGCTTCAGTTACCATTTTTTCCACACAGTGTTTATAGTTTGCTTATTAAGATTTTTAAAAATAAATTGAATTCAGGTGTTCTTTTTATTAAATAAACCAACCTCATAATACTCTAGGCCAGTAGTTCTCAACTCTTTTGGACATCGGCCTGGCGTAGTGGTTAAGCTGTTCGCCTTGTGTTCAAGAGGTCATGGGTTCGAATCCAGCTCGTGTCATCTTGTTTATAAGGTGGATTTTTTCAGAGATCCCTGTGGATTATCACTTGAAGCTACAGAGTTATGTGCTATGAGTGGTACTCTCAGCAGGCGGCATGCCGCTTCGTTTTGAGGGACGGAGTACATATGGGAAACCGAGTACAGTGAAGTCAATCTTCTACACCTTTTAAACCTGTTGACGCAGAACCCCAAGCCCAGCTCCCTACTATGGACATGAAAAGGAACCACGGTCTCACCTATTTCATCCCTCCTCAAGTCTCATGTCAGCCTGATCCATTGCTCCACTGTCCAACACTGTAGCAGTGCAAGTCAACTGATCTTCTCATTGCTTTAAACAACCGCATGACCAGGCACAAAAATTAATGTGAAGCATTCCAACCCCGACCTCTTCCTCAAACCCCCATTCACAAAAGCAACCCACCTGAATATTTCTTGCCATGCTCATTGAGTCACATAGGATGCAAACAAGAGTCACCCTCTGTACACCTATTGAGCTCATAGCCCCGGTCGCTGCCATAATCACTACAGCCATGCTATCTATAGTCACAACAAAAGCACTACTCACTTCCCTGATGTCCTGATGAGAAGTGGGAGGGAAACATGAGATGGACAAGATAGTCTAGCAGAGTGCTTTACCAAGGCATGAGACAGGATTTCATAAGTCATTTGCAGCAACCTTAAGTGTTGAGGCAACCTTCAGGACCTGATGATGACCATGTCAGCACACAGGTAATAGTATCAGTAAGGTATTGGTTAAATACATTTTTACAACTTACATATTCTTTGACAATTTGCTGAGAAAAACTGTTAACGAATTGATCTGCCTAGATCCTGATAAAATTGATTATAATATCAGTATTGATATTCCTTATTATATTTCTGAAACTAATTTGCAAATGTTCTAAGAATCTAAGGGGAACAAGTGTTAATTTTACAGTCATATGAGTTCTGTTTTTTAATATATTTAATATGCTCTAAAATAACACTTTTAACATTCTTTTTTCATATATTTTACATTTCAAATTTAAAGCAAGTGTTGCAGACCATGATGATTATTATGGCAAAAGTGATCGTGCAATGATGCGTCGTCTGCCTGAGGAAGAAAAGGAGGTTATTCAGCAGCAGGTAGAGCAGTTCAGGATGGAGAAGGACAAGCTGGATAGAGAAGTTGCCAAGTGGGATGACAGTGGCAATGACATCATTGTAATGGCTAAGCATATGTGTATAATCATGATGGAGATGACAGATTTTACCAGGTTAGATAGTAATGATTCATCTACATTTTGACATGTAATTGAACAAAGTTGAAACAGTGTTAAACATTCCTTATTAGTGAGTTGAAACAAGATTATAAGATGGGTGAGCAAAATATAGCCAGTGGGCCAAATCTAGTTGTCCAAGTTATTTTTGCTGGCCAGCCAGACTGATCTAAAATTAGCATATACACTGTGGTGTGGTTAAGTCAATAGTGGTTTTGAAGGGCAAACAATATTGATCATGACCATCATTCAGATGAGTGATTAGAATGCTAATAAACAGGTTGCAGTGACAGCCTGACTTACTAACGGTATGGCTGTAGATGTCTTCGGTTAAGTGGAATTGAAATAAGATGATATACATACTGTGGAAATTGGATGTTTGATGAAAATAAACTCTCCATGCTATGGATTAATTTTTTCTGGGAAATCTAGTCGGACCTTGTTCTGCTACGAGAGTGATACTATAACTGTTGGAGTCTGAACTCACAAAATATCAAATCACAATCTGTTAGTCACGAGGCGGAACAGTAATAAATAGGAAATGGTTGACTCTTCATCGTTGTAAACTGGATACCTGCTCATAGAATAAACTTGAGGAGAGTGTTGACACCATTTATTGATGAGAATAAGCAGTAATTAGAGCTTTGATTTTTATCGGAGCTAGTCTTATGTTCAAACGACTGGGGTGCTAAGGGAATGCATTGCTCTCGGCGGACCCAGGGTTAGCAGATAACCAAGATCCCAAATGTACCTCCTCGTGGTGCACCCCGGAAACAGAAATACAGCAACTCGAGCTGTTTCTGGCCAAATCATTTTGGGGATCGTGTCCGATAATGTGTAGGTAGCAGATGGAAAGAGATTTGAATGCATAAAAGACAAGACAATATCTCCAACACCACCAGGAACATCACATACAGCGACACTGTCGACATACACTGAAGCTAGTTAGTCCAGTCTGAACATTGGGCCAATGAAAAAAGCATGTAAAGGTGAATGCATGGCGAAAGACAGATAGAATCCATACTGAGTACAATGGAAAAATAATGGGAGGGTAGAACAGCGCTAGAGGGTAGCGCTAACTGCAAATAGAAAGTGGAAGCGATTACGGAAATGGGAACTACAAGCTCTGTTAGCTCGTGACGAGCTTCTAGTTACCTGATTTCCTTATAGGCAGAGACCCATACCCAATAATGGGCGTCTAACAAAGCAAAAAGACCTGGCCTAACTCTAATGTCGAGTCTTCCTATACCGGAAATATGCTCGCAAAGAGAAAGGGTGCTGTAACCGATAGGCTCAGACAAAAAAAGGGACAAAGATGGCAGTCCTGGCCAAACTATACTGTCAAGTTTTCCTATACCGGAAATACACTTGCAGAGAGAAAGGGTTCAGCACCTGATGGGCTCAGGCGCTATTGGGACAAGGTCGCCCAGCTCGAGAACGCCTTGCTCTCAAATGCGTGGTGTGAGACTCGAACTTGGGCAAGGGGTTCACGATGTCAGTGAATGACTCGTCGACTAAGAGGGCGAAAGAGCCAGGGTCCAACTCTTCTGCTGAGTTCTTCCACTTAAGGAACCAGGCTCACGGATGAGAAACGGTTCAGTACCCGATGGGCACAGACACAGTACATCCAATTACACGAGGCAAGTTCATAGACAGTGGAACACCTCATGTGAGACAGACGTGAGCAAAAATCGTCTGGGCGAAGAGTCACCACACACACGCGTGCCTGGCGACAGATAGGGAGGCTGTCACAGGCTAGGGTAGCCCACCCGAATTGTCAAGGCATGCCGAAATCGGATGTGCTAGGTCTACAAGGCGCATAACGGTGGCACAACGTAATCACGCTCCCAGTGGAAATCGCATGGATATCTGTGCTGGTTACAATGGAGCGAACGCAAAACAAACGTTCAAACAACTAAAAAAACTCTTTAGATGTTGCAGATATGGTCAGATCCTGGTAAATCACACCTGAATTTGACCCACGCAGTATCAGGTTGCCATATCTTCTTGAATTATTTAATAATTTTTTTGTATTAAGCTATGATTTAACTTTTCACAATGTTACATTATTCTAGCACTTTTCAAAGAAACTTATAAATGGAGAACACATTGTTGGGTTGCAACAAAATAGCCAACTTAACGTTCCTTAGAGACTTTATATTCCCAATGGCAATATGTGGTTGTGAATCTTGGACAACACAAACAATAATAAAATAAAAAAATGAAAAATAAGATAGCATTCAAAATAAATGTTACAGAAGAATTTTCAGAATACCATGTACCAAAAATATCAATGATGGGGTTATCATGAGATCAGTTTAAAAGAAAACTGACTAAATAAAACAAGTTCTCTCCAGAAAATTTAATATTTTGGCCATATAAATTAACATGATATCCTAGAAAAGACACTAATGGACATGATGACACCATCAAAAATAGATAAACCAAGAAGCAGATGAACGCATGATATCAAAGCAACACCTAAACAGGCCCACTCATAGAAGCTCAAAAAGATTGTGTATGATTGCTACATCCTGACCAGGACATGGTACCTGATGACGAGTGTTCTCTCATGCACAATTTGACAATTTCTTCATACATTCAGCTATTGTTGGTGAAATTCCATTGTGCTTTGATAGCTTCCACATATCATCTTCATTTTACACACTGATGCATGCATATTTCCTCTGATCACATCATGCTATTGTAATATGGTTTCGTTACGTTTATGCCGTTTAGTGTGTAAATGAATTATAAATAGGTCAGATCCCATAGATAAAACAGTTGTAGGCACCTTTCCATCTTTCTAAAATAATATTGTTGTGCTATAAGAAATATAATCTACGATCCATGGCCATGATAGATAAAATAATATATATAAATACAATAATACAAATTTTAACATTTAATTAGTAGAAATACTGTTAATTAAGAGCAAATGTGTGTTAATACAGATGTTTTTTGTGAGACAGACATACATTCTGTAGACTGTCATCCTCAAATTCTTTTTGTGTAATTCACTTTTCTGAGACTCATTCTATCTATCTATTGTCTGTTCTCCACTTATGCTGTGAGGCGTCTCAGGATTGAATGACAATCAGTTTTCGGGCTATTGCATGTTTGGTCACTTGATATCCAGTAATACTGTACCATGCCAGAATGTTGGTAATTCCTCCAATCCACTTTTTTCTTGGTTTTCCTCTGTATGTTCCGTTTTCCGTTTTCATGTTTCTTGACTGTCATTCAAGAATTAAAATGTCATAAAGAAAGTAGATATTTGCTGGAAATAATCCATCTTTCCTAAAGATAACTTAATTATCCTTATGTTTCTAGAGGACGAGGCCCTTTAAAAAACACTATGGATGTGATTAATGCAGCCAAAAAGATATCAGAGCATGGAACAAATCTTGACAAAATTGCAAGAACAATTGCTGATCTGGTATGTAGAAAAGCTATCACATTTATTTTATTACACAACTTTAGTTGTTAATTTCTGTTCTTCTACATTCATTTCAAACACCTGTTGGTTAGCAGAATGTGGTCCAGAGCAGAATGTGTTGTATCATGGGACAGCTAATTCCATCCCCAATCCCCAAAATTTCTTAGTTGCCTCTTACGATATTTATGGAAGGTCATTGTTTTACTATTCTTTGCTCTCCTTTCAGGCCCTGGCAAGACATGTACACTATTACTGTTAGCTTGCTGGTGTATCTTTCAAGTGCAGATAATCTTTTCTTTTTAGCCAATATTGTTTCTTGGTTTCTCCTATGTTCATTTTATTTTTACTCGAGCACCACCTCAGAGGTTTGTTAATTCTGTAAGCAAAAATGTTCTCTTGTAGAACTTATAAAATCTCACCTTATCATCTTTAACTGTTCTGTTTAATGTATTAAATCTTGTCATTTACATATGCAATGTACTTTGTTTTCTATCTATTTATCTTTCTATCTCTCTATTTAGTGTTTATCCTCTGCTTTTGCTGTGAGACATCGCAGGATTGAGTGACGATCGGGATTTGTACTATGGCACATTTGGTCGCTTGATGTGCAGCAATTTTCCAGTTATAAAAGTTAACCCATAGCATTTATTAATGCCGTAGGGATGTTAGTGATATCACATTTCAGTGGCTCTGCTATGTGACTGATGGTAACCATCTCCTCTCCATTGAAGCCTTTACTTTCCAGATTATCCCAGTACTCAATTAAGACTAGGCTGACCCAGGAGCCATTGGGATCTGAAAAATATTTCCACCTCAACTGGGGAATGAACCCAGGACCACTCATATGCAAAGCCAGTGCACTAAATCAGTGCATTATACACCCCCCCCCCCTCATTTTCATGTTGTATGCTCTTGCTGCTAGCCCACAAAAGTTCATTCTGATTAGGTGGCAGAACCATTTCAATCTGTTTTTCAATATATTTGACCACTGATGTTGTTTCAACAGTTCTCATTTCTCACATGATCTCTTTGTGTTCTAATTGCTGCTTGTCTTAGACACCTCATTTCACATGTAGTAAGCTTTCTCTCTTGTTCTGTAGTTAGTGTCTGTGTCTGACATTGATAACATTATATTGAATTTATGATTTGCCTTTGGTTTCCATCGGGGTAGATTTGTGTTTCAAAATTGGTTAAGTTCATAATTTACATAGTTGTTTTTTTAATTCTTGTCTCAGGCTCTCTGTCCATTTTTGCGTTGTCTGTAAAAATGCTCCTAAGATATTTAAATTCCTACATGTGTTTCAGTAGTTGATCATTTATCTTTATGTTGATTGTATTGTGTTTTCTGCCTATAGATATTACTTCAGTTTTTTCTGTGTTGATATTCATGTTGTGATTGAGGCAACTTTCATTGAATAAGTTTATGTGAGCTTGCAGCATTTGGATGGTAAGCACCTGGTGGTGTTTCTACTGTTTTTGTAATATTATCCATATAAATGATAAACAATAATGGTGATAAGACACACCCCTGTCTAACTTCTGATGTTACTGAAAACCACTTTGTAAGTCCTGTATTTGTTGTAACTTGTAACTTTCACTATCCTTTGTTTTGCTCAGTATATTTTTAATTGTGTAATTTCTCTAAATGTCTGCTTTAATTTTCCAAATGTTTTCAGTAATATCTTTAATTGGGGACTGCAGTAGCTCAGTGGTTAATGCACCAGATTCCTAGTTTGGTAGTCCAGATTATATTTATAGTTTTGACAGAAAGATTTGTCAGACCATCAATGGCTCCTCAGTTGATCCATTCAAAGGAAATGGGTACCAGATCTTTTATGAAAGTAAAGGTAGCTGGTATAGTGCTGACCACATCCCTTGTCTTGCAGTTGATCACGAAAACAAAAGTCTAACATAGTATTCCCAAATACACCACAATGTTATGGAAAGAGATTTTTTTTACTTTTACTTTGATTTTTTATATCTCTAATTGCCTTCTGTAATCTTAAATTGTGCATCTGTAAATTTTAAATTGTATTGTGTAATTCTCTAATTGGTAATTCTATTGTTAAATTATATCATTACTTTTTTGACTCCTAATTGTATTATTTAATTGTGATCTGTAATTATTTAAATCATCTAATTATTTAATTTTCGACATGTAATCATCTAATTATTTAATTTGTAATATGTAATACTCTATCTCTCTTATACTTTTGCTACATCACTAAAAGAGACAAATCCACCAGTTTCTAGTATTATTTGAACCAAAGACCTCACAATTGTGAAATAAATGTGCTGACAATTTGGTTGCATTTCTGTTATGTTCCTCCAGGGCCATAGGCGGCGCATAGGGCAGAAACCATAGCTTTCCATTTCTGTCTTTGTGTTGCCAGGTCTTTCAATTCTTGCGTGTTGTTTAGGTTCATTGACATGCCTTCTCTATTAATAGTTCTTCATCAAGTTTCTCTAGGTCTCCCTCTTCTTCTTACTCCGGGTGGCACCCAATATAGTGACTGCTGGGGAATTCTTAGGCTGTTCATTCTGAGAACATGGCCGATGTAAGTCCAACGCCTTTGTCTAATGAAGGAAGATATATAGGTTTGTTTTCTTTCCTCTCTTATAGTAGTGTTAGATTTAAAGTCACTCCACTTAACATTCAGAATGGTACGTGGGCATTTGTTTTCAAAAGATTCTAGTCTCTTATCTGTGGCTTTTGTGGCTTTCCAACTTTCGCATCCATATGATAGAATAGGGATGATGTTGGAGTTAAACAACCTTAGATTTGTGGTATTTCTTAGTGTGTTTGACGTCCAGATGTTACGTAGTTTATTGATAACACCCGCTGAAGGGGCAATACGGTGGAAAGTTTCTTTTGCTAAGTCTCCATCCAGTGCTAGATTGGTGCCTAAATATGTAAAATTGTTGACTTTTAATTTCTGTTATGGAACTTTAATATTATTATGTAGTTCATTAATTGCACTATATAGTTATCTTTTTATACTCCATAATGCTCTAATTGCTTTCTGTAATTGTATTCAAGTGCCCTGAAACTCACTCGAAAAAAGATCTGGAGGCATACTTGCAGCGTATTGCTTTGTACTGTCACCAACTGAACATCACCAGCAAAGTGAAGGCTGATGTCCAGAGTGCTAGTGGAGAGCTTATTGTGTCTGGAGTAAGTTGTTGTGAAATGCCTTTTTCCCCCATTGTAGAAAGGTAGTCAATGTGCAGTTAGAACGAGTGTTGGGCTTTCAGACACATTCCACAGACACTCTGATGTGCGATAAGTGATAATTTGTTTTTGTTAAATTACCATTTATGTGAATAATCCGTTTCCTTTTTTGTGACTTGTAATTGATGAATTTATATCAAGATTATTCCATCACTTTCTGAAGATAATTTTTTTATATAATAAATTTAGTGCTCTCATCTTTCTTGATAAAAAATCTTTAAAACTGTGATAAAGGTTAGAAAGTGAACAGAAATAAAAATTTTACATATACAAAAAAATTTCACCAAGAAAATAACAAACTAAAGCAGGAAAAGTAGGACATTTCTGTGCACTTTTAACCATTTTGTAAAAAGACGTGTTGAAAAACTAAAAAACCAAATTTTATCCCATTTTTGCAGCTGGATAGCGCTACATCTTTGATCCACGCAGCCAAAAACTTGATGAATGCTGTAGTGCTCACAGTCAAAGCTTGCTATGTAGCATCTACCAAGGCAAGATTTGTGTGCTTCTGTTTTTTCTCTCTGATTTATGTAAGACATGTGTTGCCACAAGTCATAATAGTCCCTGAATACTCTATTGTGATAGGAGTGTGGTGACCTAGTTACTAGTGAGCTTGCTTGCTGTCATCGGCTTACAGTTTGACAGGTTCAAAACCACAATCTCTGCCTATTTCTTGCTTGCTGTCTCTCAACTATACTTTCAAGTAAGGTCTTCATCAAAGGTCTTTTAATATGTCCAAAATATTTTATTTGATTGATTTTTATTTAATTTAATAGTTCTTTTTTTAATACGCAGTGTTGTCAGAACCTCTTTTATTTCTTATTTTTCCATGACATTATCCCTATTCAGTATATCCACATCTCATAGGCATAAACACAAAAGACAGTGAGTTTTATTCAGAATTACAGATATAGACATGTTTCAAGTGAACGAAAGAAGAAGAAGAGGCATAAATCCTGTCCTTTAGCTGGTTATTCATTATCCATGCTTCTGAACCATATATTCTGCTGAAGACGGATGTGTCAGGCCATTGGCACAAATAAAACGGCGACACAACGCATTTCCATTCTCTGGACTACATCCTGCTGAAAATCTAATAGGACCATGGTCCTGCTACAAGATAAATTCAGCAGGAGTTTGAGAATGTACGCTGAAGAAGAAGAACCATATATTAGTATTGAGTACATATAGTATTTTACTATTCTCATGATTAGTTTGCCTGTGATATGTTTAGATTTCAATATTTTCTTCATGTCATTGAAAGTACTTTTAGAGACATTCCTATTTTCCTTTTAAACTTCTGTTTCACATCTACCATCATTTGTGATTATGTGTCAAAGATACATGTAATAGTGTATTTGCTGCAGTATCTCTTCATATACATTAATAATAATAATATACAAAATCAGCGGAGGAGAGTTGGAGAAAATCCAGAGTACTAGCAAATATTGGAAAAAAAGTTGGAGAAAATCCCGAGAACTAGCAAATATTGGAAAAAAAGACAGGATTATGATAGAAAGACAATATCTGAAACTTGTGGCAGGAAGTCAACAATATAATTAGTTAATATACCACAGGATCTACAATTGAAACACTTTATAAAAATAGAATGTGATGACTATGTTCATGAGCATATAATGGCAAACTGCTGCATTTCCAAGCAAATACTATTTAGTGAAGGGCAACCAGTCTGTGATAAACCACTTTTGAAATGCAAAAATTTCTGTATATTCCTTAATGAAAAAATTAGAAATCCTAAACATTAGGAAGCATTGGCCAATGATTACACTACCTGGAAATTAACTCCGTGCACAGGGGCTAAGTTTTTCAGGAAAAATATGCTAAAAAAGATGAGGACAAATCTGATGTGCTGGTACAAAAGGCATAGAATATTCAGCTTCGACTGTTAACCGCAACACAATTTACTTATAACTTAAACCTCAAAGAGAAATCTGGTTTGAATCCTATTTTGTGGTATTTTCAGACTGACCTATTTTCATCATATTATCACTGTGTAAATGGGAATACGGTATTAACAGTCCTAATTCAATTATCGCTATACTAATAGTCAGTCTTGAGTAGTTGCTGACAACTAGAAGCTCATAAATTGTTCACAATCTTAATTCCAAGAAATCTTCTTCTGCGTTCGTTCTCAAACTCCTGCAGATTAGCAGGATGTAGTCCGGAGAACAGAATGTGTTGTGCCATGGTTTACAGCATTGCTGCGATATCTGTGCCTTTCGGCCTGACACATCCGACTTCAGCATGGCTTTGGGTCACTGACCCTATATGGGATGGGACAGGCAACTCCATCCCATAACCTCCTTCGTCACCTTTTACGACATGCGTGGAAGGTAAACAGTGTTGCTATTCTTTGCTCCCCTTTCGGGGCCTGGCAACACACGGGCGGTCTCAAGAAATGAAAGCAATGCTTTATGCATTTCAAAGTGCACATCACCTGAATTATTAAATATATTTCATTTATTTATTAATTACAAAAAAAAACCAAAAAACTAAAGAAATCGGAAGATTAGACATAACAAGAAAATCAAATAAGTATAAAGAAATTGAACAACTGTGTCAACAAGGGGAGACCAGAATAATGTTTAAAGCTACAAAAACACTGACAGCCAAATTGTAACCAACCACATGGAAATACAAGATAAGTTGGGAAACAACAACAGAAAACAAAGACATTCTGAACATATTGCTGTATGGTGTTTTCTCTTACTTTCTTGTTTGATTGTTTGACTTGAATTCTTCCCAACCAATATTCAATAGGTTTCTTTTAAGGCATTTGTTTTCAAATGAATTTAATTTCTTTTCCAGTGCTTTTGTTATTTTCCAACTTTCGCAACCATACGTTAATATGGATATTACATTGGGTTTAATAGTCGTAGTCGTGGATGGAATACTGTAGGGAAATGTACAAAGATTTTTTTTAAAAGGCAAAAACCAAATACAATTAGACACATAGAACTTCAACCAGAACCCATCATAAAAGTGAAAAATTAAAAATTGGCAAGTCACCAGGTACGGCAAATTGGTTGCAGAATTGATGTAAGCAGAAATTAATTCAAATCCACGAAAGCAGAGTAAAAGAAGTTACCTCCCTTTAAAAAAAAATCTTCACGACATAAAGAAGACAATTCTATAAAAATGTGTGTCAGCCAAATTTATACCTTTGAATAACTAGAAGTTCAAATCAAAACACTTAAAGAAAAATAATCACATGGAGCAGATGAATTTCTAAAACATCTTGGCCATTTTGGCAAAAAGTATCTCTATGACAATGAAAACTGGGATAGTAGCTTTATACATTCAATCTGGGAAAGAAGCACTTATACAGCCAATACTGAAACCAGGAAAAGATTTATTTTTTTAAAACCACAGGCCCATCAATCTCCTCAGCTGCATAGGAAAACTAACGGAAAGACTAATTAACACAAGAATAGTATGGTTTCTGGAACCTAACTCATTATTGACTCCAACTCCATTGTGGCACGCAGACTTAATGCTGAAAACCCTTCAAGCAGACATCACTCACAACATGGTTTTTTTTATTAGGACTATTTTATATCAAAGACAGCACACTTACAACTAGACAACCATCTTAGCAGCATTCAAGTTAATTTGAGAAGGAGTTCCCCCCAAGGAAGTGTACTGATGACAACCCTCTTCTTAATCTACATAGATGACATTATTATGTGCTGCCATCACAATGTCTTGAATAGCCTGCATGTGATGACTCTGCAGTTGAACTACCACAGACTTCTTCTCAACCACTGCCTATCTCTTACAACAGACAGTCAAACAAGAAGAATATTGGTCTGAAATTGAGTTAAAAATAAATCACTAAAAACTATAGCAACTATTTTCTTTTACCATGCCAAGAGCACATTCTTATAAAAAATAAATAACCAACAGATACTGCAAATGGATTTACCAACATTTCTCTAAGTTACATTTGACACCAGATTCACTTGGAAACAAACATTGGGGAAAATTCAAATTAAAGACTTTCAAAAGCTTGCAGTAATGAAAAAAACTAGCAGGCACTTCCTATTGCATGAACTCAAAAAAAAAGCCTTTATATACAGGGGCAGTCAGATCAACTATGGAATATATGCCTCTAGCTGTTGAGCTTCTGCAGCCAAAATGAACACAGAAAAACTCAACAGAATTCAAAACACAGGTCGACCATTAACATCACAGGAGATTTTTAAGTAGAGGTCAGAGAGGGATTGGTCCTACAAAAAACATCACAGATGAGAAATCTGGCAAATAGCAAACAGAAAAATAAAGTTACAACTGTTGAGAAGTTATATTTTTCCAGTGGCAACATATGGTTGTGATACCTAGGCACTGACGTTCCCAATGAAAAAGAAAATAGTATTTGGAATGAAGTGCTATAGAAAGGTGTTAAGAATACCAAGAGCAGAAAAGGAGATCCAACCAATTTGTAATGACCTGAACATAGAAGATTGACTCCTCAAAACTATTAAAAAACACGAGCTAACATATTTTGGACATATAAAAGACTCATTGTTTTTAGAGAGATTAATTGTGGAGGAAAGGTTCCAAGAAATACAACAAGCGGCGGACTAAAACTACGATGGACACAGGATATCAAAGACCTTTTGAATATGACGCTGAAAGAAGCTGGATAGCTTTCAGAATCAGGAGGCATACTGAGTGGCAGTGAGGACAACATTCTACAAAGGACACATCACATGGATTATATAGTATCCTAATTACAAAGCATATTCATTCTTTCAGATAAAACAAATAAATACGTGAATATTCCAAGGGCTATTCCAAGACTATAAAATGTTAAAGATCATCATATATTTGATCTGTAGTAATGTATATTTTTGTAATAGTTTCATATCATTTAGTTTTAATACTTCTATTTGTTCTACTTTCAGTATTCAAAGGGATCAAATGTAAGTCAACTTAAGCTGTATTCATTTTCTTGTTTGAAATAATTTGTGTAGTTATATTTCACTTTAATTGATGTAATAACTTATAGTGATATTGTTTTGTTCTGCATGTTAAGGGTCAGAGGGAAGTCAGTCATATACTCACTCTGTCTATATATATAAATGAGAAAACTGTTCTATATATTTACACAAGAAAAGGTAGGTCTATATATGTTTCTAAATATATATAGTTTTATTTGTTGCAGAGGTCACGAGGAACTTAATATACTTGTATTAACATTATTAAATCTTTATAAATGCTGTATAACTTATGGCATGTGGGCTCCATGTGGCCCACATGTAGCCCACATCGAGAAAGTTAACCTTTAGAGCCCTGGCTTAAAATTACAAAACTTCCCCCAGGGCCTGACTTTTTTTTTGGAAAATTTGCGTTATTGATGGTGGGTGTTTTGAAAACGTCATAACTTTTTTGTTTTAAAAGATATCAAAATAATTTTTGCACATCTAAATAAAGGAGTGAATAGTGAATATTATCGTGTTTTTGTTGTTGTTGTATGTGTGATATGACAGTTGTGAGCAAGTTTTGAAGTTGAAAATTCTGGCGAAAAACGCAAAACCTCATTTTCAAAATCGCAAATATATCTTCGTGACGACCCTAATACATGAGAAATGTGTGACAACATTGATAAAATCCTCATAAATACCTATACTTATTGTATATATATTGTTTTATATCCAAACTAATATAATATGAACTAAAAAAACTAATAAAACGTGAAGAAATTGCATAATACGTCCGTCCGGTCAACACTAGGTCTATGCCGACACGCAGCGTAATTATTGTCCATGCACACACGTGTCACCCCTGATACATATTATTTTTGTGCTTTTTAATGAATACACACACATTCTTATCAAATAACAACATATTAAACACAAAAAACAACAATTAGAACATGTAGTCACGATCACTTACCCATGCCACGCGGTACTCAATTTGATAGTAAAATACGGCCGAAAATGGCTAAAGTCGCTCTAGAAATGCGTTGACAAATTCAACCGGCTTTCTCTCTCTTACAATCGTAATGAGTAAAGGAATTTGACCTTTAAACTGTGACGTATTCCTAGCTTCGTGTTGCGGGAATTCTACGTCATATAAGCTTTAACTTCGTGAAGTTCCGTGCTCGGGAATGGAGCGATATCGTATGGCGTGTGATTGTGACCACAGGCAATACGGGATGCACATGCAAGGTGCATTGTTGCGACCATAGGGGCCTAAAGGTTAATTAATCTACAATAAGTCAGTGTTATGTATTTAGTGTGTGATTTGTTTTATATATTTATAGTTATTTATATTTTATTTCCTTTCCATAGAAGAAGCAAGTTGTTTTATGGAGGATGAAAGCTCCAGCTAAGAAACCTTTGGTCAGACGTGAGGATCCAAGTGAACTGGGAGCTAAGGTCAGAAAAGGGGCAGCCACAAAGTCAGCCATTGAGCCAATAAAAGCTCTCAGTGAATTTCAGGAGGTGGACCCTGATAGCTTCTGCTAAAAATCTATTTCAGATTTATCTATTTGATTAGTGAGAATAGTAGTTAAAGTTTATCTTACTTAAGCTTCTGGGGATATCTTAAAATGTTATACACTTTTATTGTTGATAAAGTTGTACATATTTATGTGTTAAAAACAAACATGACAAATAATAATCAAATTTATTCTGAATAAAAACTTTATACATTTTTATGTTGTCCTTGCAAATAAGCATTTGATATTACAAATATAAACATGTCAATTTAATATCTAAGCTGTATAATCCACTACTGTGGTATATTGACAAATAATGCACAAAACACTAAAAAATAAATATGAACAAATAGAAAACTGTACACTTTTCATAGATTAAAAAAATATCATTTACTATTCATTATTTGACTAGTATTTATGAAGATGTTGAAAGTAACAGTTACAAAGAAATTAGCAAGAATGAAAGTAGTTTTCATTTAGACTGCATAAATGTATTTAAATAGACCTGCATTATCTGAAAATATGGACTATAAGATAGAAAACAAAGCAACAGAAACCTTATAGGTAAAGTTTAAGGAAATGCAAATTGCTGACAATTTAAACTAATGGCAACATCTGGAACATAAATGATTCATATAAATAATAAATTTGAAGATAAATAATCTACTTTGGTAGTATGTCATAAGATAAATGTGTAAGGAATATATTAACATGAAGGTAAATTTAGTCATCAGTATTCATACCACTGCAGTGATAGAAGTCCAGCGCTGCGGATTGTATAGATTACGTAAGTTTGATGAACGACATAACCAAAATACTAATTAATATAAGAAAGAATTAAAAACAGGATAGACATTGAAGTTGGTGAAGAACAGTTTGGACTTAATCAAAACAAAGAAACCAGAGAAACTATACTTAGTATCAGATTATTGATAGATAAATGCACAGAAGTCTAAAAAAAGCAACTATATTTTCTTCATAGACTACAGTAGGCCTTTGACAGTCCAACATGAAAAATTAATAGAATGTCTTCAAGAAATAGGCATAGATGGAAAAGACATCCAACTGATAAGAAATATATATTGGGAATAAACTGCATCAATAAGGTGTGAAAACAGCTACTGACCATACATAGAAATGACAAGAGGGTTAAGACAAGGCTGTATCACCTAGCCTATTTAACATGTGCACAGAGAATATTTTTTAAACATGTAGAAGGCATGCCAGGACTCAAGATCAGTGAGAAAATAATAAACAATTTGCAATATGCAGATGACATTGTCCTCTTAGCAGAAAGTGAACAGGAACTACAAAGACTAATAGATCAAGTCGATAAGTTAAGTAAAGAATACAGACTAGATATAAACATTTAAAAAAAACAATAATCAACAAAAATTACAGAACAGATGCTAAACATAAAAATTCTTGGAGAGATACTACAACAAGTAGATCACCCAATATCTTGGACACACAAAAGGAGAATAGGAATGGCTAAAAGTACTGTCAATGACATGAGAAAAATATTAAATATGTGAGCATAAACACCAAAACTGCACTATATAAAACAATCATCATATCATCACTATGCTATCAATATAAATTGTGGACACTGATAACAAAATTCAAAAGAAAACTTGTTACAACAGAAATGACTTGTCGGTGTAGAATCCTTAGAGTAAAAATAAGAGACAGAATCAGAAATGAAAACATCAGAAGACTAACAAACACAATGCCAATCCTGGATTACATCAGAAGACAACAGATTAAGTGGTTTTCGCATGCTTTCAGACTACCATCAGACAGTGCCTTTCAAAAAGCATTACTATACAGACATGATAGATGCAAAGTCAGGGGCAGACCTTGAAAATGATGGATTAAAGAAATAAAAGAGTCAACAAAAGCAAAAATATACAAAGCACACATAAAAAGCCATCTCCAGAGAATTCTTCTATCCCTGGTGCTACAAGGCATAAAAGGGATATAAAGCAAAAAGAAAAAGAAAGACAAAAATATTGATATCTAAACAAATTACAAACTAAAAATGTGAATTATAAAATGCTGCACCTATTAATGTATGGCTCAGAAACATGGAAATTTGACAAACAACTAGAAAATTGATGCCATTGAGGTGTGTGTGTGTGTGTATATATATATATATAAAGAATAAGAACTTCGTTGAAAGAGAAGACAATGAACAAAAAGGTTCTAACAACACTTTGTATGAAAAATAAACTATTAAAGGAAATAATGATAAAACAAATAAAGTATGTTGGACATATTAAAAGATATGACACTTTGTTGAAGACTTACTTGAGGGTAAAGTCAAGTGGAGGTGAGCAAGAGGAAGACAGAGATATAAGTGGGAAACAACATGAGATGGACATTTTACAATCTAGCAGAGTGCAGCACCATAGCAAGAGATACAGGATGTTTGAGGTCTGTTACCACCAACCTTTATTGCAGAGATTTATTTTGAAAATGATAGTGGTGAAAGTTTAACACATTATTTAATTGTATGCATAATGAATGAATTGTACTGACAATAAAATACAGTATTTCAAGAAAATAAAACAAAATGACATAGTATGAATGAGGATATTACCATAAAAGGTAGTTGGTTCTGTTGGTTAAAATTGATATACACTATGGTGGAGCCAATTTTAATGAAAGTAAAAAATAGAAAAATCAAAATTCAAAATAATAATTTTGTAAATTATCAAATACCTATGCCAGATATCAATAATGCTGACATATCATGTTTCTATCTTATTCTGTCTGGTGTCAAAGTTTGCCTTTCTACAGCAAAACTTGTTGTATACAAATATTTGAGAAGTTTTGTTTTTACTTCAGTGTAGAGATCATTTATTATTTCATCTGAGTCTATATTTATTGTTTTATGTAAGAAAATATACAATGATTTTTTTGGGTTTTATATGAAAGTGTGTAAAAGATAGGGTGACTATGGTACAAACATTTGACCAGTATTTTAAACTTTTTTCTTCAAATATATTAAGTTGTCTTCATTTAAGTATGTATATATAATGTTTTGTCTTCTTTAATTATTTGTTTCTTCTTTCATTGTACTTTAATAACTAAGATGTTAGTTGTGAGAGGTTCACATATTGATATTACTTTGTGTTATGATAACTACTGGAAGATAACACAAGCACATAATTAAGTGTGCAAAAAAGGGGTAGACTGGTCTGACTTGGTCGCAATGTGAGACATTCATGTTTACTCTTGAAAGTTGTTGTTTATTTAATTCCCAGTTTTTACGAGACATCTGTTGTTTTTTTTGTACAGTCAGTGGGAAGTGGGGGTTTCATACAAGTTTTTTTAATACCAACATATGACATAATCAAAGGGAAAGATGAAAAGGACATACAAGATAGAACTACATACACATACATGTAAGATCATTGAGATCCAGAGACATATATGCTGAGCTGAAAGAGGAACAGAGAAAGAGAACAGGAGATAGTGGAGTGATTTAACTGTTCAGACTGTTTCAAGACTAGTCACAAATAGACAAACCTGTTGGAAATAATATGTATTGAACCTGTTGATATTATATTGATTTATATTCATATCTAAAATATCTTTTTACTGCGAAAGGTTTGTTTTGTGAAACATTAAGGTTAGTGCATATTACATTTTTGTATACTTAGAAAGATTGAAGGGGGGGGATTTGTTTATTTTTCTAAAAGAAGTAAAGTTCTTATTCAATAACAAACACTTTATTGTTTAACCTAAAGCAATGTGAATAAAAATTATGCAAATTTCCTCCCTGCCACTGGATTTTTTTGGGACAATGGCTTGAAAAATAAAGTGGAAAAAAAATTGCTTTTATACATATTTTTAGGTCTGGAATGGATTAATCCAATTTACATTAATTTCTATGAAAAAAATTGTTTGGTGCTTGACCAACCTTCTGGAGCTAGCTAAGTCTGAATACGAAGGTACCGTTTTATTTTTATTAGCACAAAATAAAAATTGAGCTCATTAAATTTATTATTTGTCCTGAAGAATGACTTATCTTGCAATAGATCAGCTGATTTGTTGTTTATTGTAACTTAAATATTTCTATGGCATTGTTTTACAATTGTTGCACAATTTTATACTACAGTTACCACTTTCAATTTAATGTCACAAATTTTAAAGATCAAATTAACTTTTAACGTACATAGGGTAAATAATTTCACTAGTCACAAACTTTTTTTCATGGATTCAAATTCATTGATTATATCCTTTATTAATGCATATTTGTAAACTTATTAGCATATTCATCCTTGTGAAACATATTTATTAAGGAATATATTACGCATTTACTTTTAGTCACCGCAACCATAGTGTTGAGTTCATTTGCATTTATTTTACCTATTGAAAAGATCTGAGCTTGCCAAAAGTTTTTTTGTGCTTTATTCTGTGTTCAGTGTGCAATATCAATAGTTTTTACATAAGTTTATTATTTTAATTTGTGGTCTTAAAATTTGTTTGCATAGTTACTTCATGCTGTTAGCCAAAAATGAAGATTTCAGCATAGATTATACTTACAATGGAAACCACTTAAGTGTGTACTGATGAAAGATTAGAATGGTACTACTAAAAATAATTGATTTCTTTTCTCTAATTACTATGATGGTATAGTCAATCATATTCTGATTTAGAACCAGCATCATAGCACTTGGAACAATCCCATAAGTGCTCAGTTCTTCAGCCAGATATAAGTGTTCTGTGTCCTAGTAAGTTGTTGGTTGTAGTTTTCAAATATTTCCAGAAAGCATACACTTCCCTCTCTCCTGGTCACTCCAGTATCAGCAATATCAAATTTTGTCATTATTATTTTCATTTACTCTTGTTTGTTTTAAGAATACTCCAAACCTCTTGTCATGATGCACATAAAATAATTATACTCTTCAAAATCTTGATTATTTTCCTATGTACTTTGTCACTACATCCCCCAATGTTATGTTTAGTATATCATTGTTGTATATTTAATTCATCAACAAAAACTACACCTGTGGGACATACTATTTTTTTTAGTATATTTATTTATTTCCATGATTCTCTTCCGTGTAACAGGATTAGCTCCACGTAGTATTTGATAAAATATTACTTATTTCCTGTGACATTGTCCAAAGGTACCTTCACATTTGATAAACAACTACTTATTTTTTATAACAAAGATTTGTCTTATAGCATCCTCACATTTGATAAACTATTTCTTATTTTATGTGTCAAAGAACTGTCCTATAGTATCCTCACATTTGATAAACAATTTCTTATTTCCTGTGACAAAGACTTGTACTATAGTATGCTCCTCACTTTCTAGAATACTGGTTTTCTTTTGTCATTTCAATTATATTCTATATTAAATAATGATGAAGTCATCCCTTTAGCTGGTAGCAGCTGGCTCTTGACAGCACATTTCTTACAAATGCACAGGTCCTCATCAGTTTAACTAACAAGGTGACACTCTAGATCATGTAACGTTTGTCATCTAAAAAGCATGTTGTGTTAGAGTGATTTAAGGATGCATGTTTAAGTATTCAGAATTATGTCCTGCAATGTGCGTAACATACACTTTTGGGTCAGCTATTTCATCATTCTTCTGTCATCTTTGTTGAAATCTGTAGTAATGGTACACCTGGCATTCCCCTCCACCTAGGTGTCTGACACAGCAGGACAAAGGTGCAATGTCCACTGCCCAGCATATCTTTGTTATAAATTGGGATTATTTTATTGATGACAAATGTAATAAATTGACAAAATATACATTTAACCCATGATTTAGTGACAACAGGACATACACATGAAACATTTATAACAATAAAGTTGAATGTTGGAGGGATTTTCACTGGAAGACTAGAAGCATACTGTTGCATGGTTGTAGGTCTGTTAGGCCAATGATAAGGCCCAAAGATCTTCCTCACGCATTCTATAATAAAATAATATAGTACAGTGTAATGCAGGAACATGGGTCATAAAATTTGCATGACATGTTCATGTCATTGATGTCTTTCTCTTAGGGTATGAGATCAATACCCTTCATTTTATCTTTGAAGATAGTATAAACAAACAGTGATATCACAACTGGTGGTATCATGTAAGGTGGCAGTGCTCTATTTATTTGTTATTTCTGTAGTGTTAGAATTTTCTTTTGCGTAGAAAGGGTTCTCAATAATTGGCTGAGATCACCCACCACCAACCTGAAGTACCAGGATGTCTGCTTTAGTCTTAATCTCTTTATCCAAGCAGACCTAAATAAAAATCAGCTGAGAGTAAAATTCTTGTTAATCATGATATCACAATTTTGTGATTTACACAGACTAGTTAGTTTTTCTGGTATTCTTAGCATGAGCTGTTAAGAAAGTTAGTGGAACCTTTATCACTATCAAAAGCAGTTTGACTATGCAGGTGATGACAGTAATGTATATGTTTATTTGAATCGAAGGAATATGTATGATGTGCTTTGTCTGTGATTCCTAAGACATGATCTGAAACATTGAAGCAAACAAATTGTGGGTACAAATTGGTGAAGTCTCATGAAGATTATATTAGGCTAGATCACACTCATCTTTATGCTGGTGCTGATATCAAGGACAGCATGCAAACCAAGGTGATATTTTTCAATGTCTAGAGAGTCGAAAAAAAAGCAACTTTTGTTCCTGAATGTTTTTCTAGTTAATGAGGAGTGTGTGAAGGTTTTTTTTTTACAGGTACTGAAAATAAAGGTCATTTTAGAACTACTAATACATTTCAAATCTACTAATACTAGATTTGAGAACTTAATTACATACTGACTGGATTTTAACTAAGTGGTATGCCAATGGGGAAAAAATATTCTTCTTTAAATTTAGACATCATCACTGATTACAAATATTTGAAGCAACCTCCTGATGCAGTTCAGTGTTTAAAAAATACACCTCACCCTGTGTTGTCATTGTATTCGGGTGTTTGTTTGTTCCAAGAACAAAAGATACATCTTTGTTTCATGTTCTGATGATACCTGGTTGTTTTTTTTTAAATATTGAAAGCAAGACTTGGTCACTGACGTTGCTAAGTACACTGATGATAATTAATGCTTTATTTATATTTTTGCTTTTAGATTGCGTTTATCTCCATTCTCAAGAGTTTTTTTCTCCTGGGAATGAAATATTTATTATGTTCATAGTAAATAAATTCAAGGAGAACCTCTTGTGACCCAGTAGACATGATGTCTAGGCTGGATGGTTGAGAAGCACTGACATAGATGTCCAGATGTATACAGCAAGGATGTTTACTGTACCTAAAAAAGATATAATCCAGTTTCAGCTGTATTTTAATCCTGAGACCAGCATTCCAGCTATTTGGCCACAATCTCTATTTGATTAGTGAGTCTAATTAATTAGAGGAGTTTCCTATGGTTTGTGTTGACAGTTGATATCAGATCAACAAAGAAGATCAACACTGCAAGAATGAAATATATTCATAAATACTTCAATTTAATTAAGATAGAACTGACACAATGAATCACACGGAAATCTCTATTAAGTAGGAGATCTGAGCACTGACAGAATTATTCAGTTCCATAACAATATTTTAAAAATAGAATTACAAAATTGCATGTTGGCATAGCTCTAAGGATACATAATTTATCAAATCATAACTATGTAAATCCTTAGTGCAAAGGATTACTGTAATTTTGTGTGTCCTTTTTATGCAGTTTAACATATCATACAACCATTTCAGAGACTTATTCATTTTTATTTAATGACATATTTTATGTTTTATTTGTAATGGACAATCAGGTACTCATTGGTGGGTAATATTTATACAGTGACAGTATTATTCATGCCAAGAAACTAGACAAATGTTACTTTAATATGATTTTGTTGTACAGTATTTTTAGATGTTTGTGTTGTACAGTACTCTTACATGATGGTGGTACAAAGTACTTTTATATTGATTTGTTGTTATATATGCCTTGCAATAGATTTTTCATCTGACCCAACAGAAATCATTACAAATGAAACTTCCATGGCGAGGACAAATTTATAAAAACAAAATTACAACTAATGAAAACTATATTTTCCTAGTTGTGACATATGGTTGTGAGATTTGGGCAATTGCATACACAATGAAAAAGAAAATGTCAGCATTTGAAATCAAATGTTATAGAAAGATGCTAAGAATATCATGTACAGTGGTACGATGAAATGTAAACATCTGCAAAGACCTGAACATATAAAATGATTGGCTCCTCAAAACCATAAAATGCACAAGCTAACATATTTTGGACATAAAGAGTCACAATTGAATGGAAAGATTAATCATGGAGGGAAAGATTCCAGGAAAAAAGAATAAGAGGCCACCCAAATTATTGATACACGGGATATAGAAAATCCTTTTGAATATGAAACTGAAAAAATCACAGAACAGAGAGGCTTACAAGGTAACAGTGAGGGCAATGTTCTGTAAAGGTCACATCTCTTTGAAGAAAATATGCATACTTTTATATCAATGATATTCTTCATCAATGTTCATTCGCAAACTCCGTTGGATCTCTCTTGTAGCATGACGATGTGCTCATACACGATTTCCAACAGGATGTAGTCTAGAAAATAAAAACTTGTGTCTCTGTTTTATTTGCGCCAATGGCCAGACACATCCGTTTGCTGGATATCAGGTGATAATTCTTATAGAAAATGAAGCCATTGTTAGTTAATATTAAATCAGGAAGGATATATTCATATAGAGACAGATAGATAAATGATGTGATAAATTAAGATTGGAGTTTCTTAGCATAAAAAGTAAGATTGTCACTGTGCAGAGAATTGATTGATTGACTGAGAACCCCAGAAATTGCAAGCTATTAGTTCTTACTTCCTATGTGTAGTGGGGTGGTTTTTCTGAGCTTTTCATACCCAGGAGACTTCAGCTTTTGTCTTAGAGCAATGCCTATTGAAGGAGCATTCTACTCAGAGGTGCTACAAAGCTTCCATAAGAGAGCCTCAATATATAGTGACATGTCATCTACTTAGGTTTTCTGTTGTGTGGGTGGTTTGTCTAGTGGGCCATTGGTGAGACCCACAGATGCAACTGCATGCATCTGTGCAGAGGATAGCCTACAGAACAATATTAAGTTTAGCACAAATATAATTCGGAATTGTAATTGATGGAAATACTTCAGCATTGAAGTTGTTTTATAAGACCCAGTACTTATAAAACACGTACTTTTAACAATTTATTTCTGTATTTCAATAACAATGTCCATATTTAGCATCCAAACCACCTAAGTGGCATCAATACATTCAATATTTGCTTGTGCTATAAAAAAAGTTCTCATTAGTAGTAATTACTGAAGATGTAACAACGAATGACCTTTTATTTTTTTTTAAATATGGATTTTGTTGGGGGTGGGCAGCAAAATCCATATTATTACGGAAAATCCGTACTAGTTGACTTCTATGGTAGCTATTGTGTGACTCTTCAATTCATTTCTGTAAAGTGGATACTATATATGGATACCTTCAGCCTCAAGGTTCTACTTGTAACTACCATCCCGGTCATAGCAGCATTTTTTTCTGTGCACTTGCTCTAGTAAAAGTAAAGTAACCCATAGCATTTATTAATGCCGTAGGGGTGTGAGATGTTAGCGATCTCACATTTCACAGGCTCTGCAAATGAGGGCGGTAGCCATCTCCTCTCCCTCGCAGTCTTTACTTCCCGGATTAATCCGGTACCCATTTAAGGCTGGGTCGACCTGGGAGCCGTTGCGATCTGAAAACATTTCCGCCTCAGCTGGGGAATGAACCCAGGACCACTCATATGCGAAGCCAGTGCGCTAACCACTGCGCTAACACGGCTCCCATAATTGCTCTAGTATAAGTACTTAGATTTATTTTTGTGATTTGAGAATAAATAAATTGTGGTGCTGGTTTGTAATGAAGCTGAAATATTTGTGCCTTGTGGTCAGTATAAATGTCCTATCTTTGCACATTTTTTTGCTTTAATTTTCAGTGGGATGGAATAGTCAATCCACTTTAGTCATCTCTGATGACGTGCACAGTAGGTCACAGTTTTGCTATTCTTGTCGCCCCCTCTTACAGGTCTCAGTATCATGAGAATTTCACAGTGACAAAAGAGCTGACATGTTATTTTTGATAGAAGCGGTATTGAAAATGCTGAATATGATTAAGAAAAATATGATTATTTAATTTGTAATGATGCAGTAGAAATGATTTTGTGATGGTTTTAATTTTATTATCAAGGTGATGACGACAATGACGAAGTAATCCCTTTGACAGCTCATAGCTTTTCTTATAATAGGGTTTGTTCTTTTCATAGACATTTACTATGAGGGTTACTGGTCCCCAAGGGGAGACATTCCAGTGCATCAATATCTCAGGATCATCACGTCCTGCCAGAAGCCTAGCTTATATTTCTGGATCAACTATTTAATTATTCTTATGTCAGATTTGTTGACCCTTCTGCAGTGATAGTACATCTGTCATTTTCAGACACATAGGAGACACTAAGAGACAAAAAATGCAATGTAGGATGGCCTGCATCTATATCTCTTCCGATTGGGAATATTTGATGGAAAATAAAAGTAAGAAATTGAGACGACATGGATTTAACTCATGAGCGTGGGGCAAGAGAATATATACACATTAAACATATAACTGAAATGCTGAATATTGAGGGATATTCACTGAAAGATAAGGCTCACTATATAGTCATATTATCTACTAGAAGTACAATGTAGCATGATTGTTTGTCTGGTGCAAGACTCATAGATCTTCCACATGCGTTTGTTATCGATGTAGAAAGGTGCACCTGAAAAAATAAATAAGAAATGGATATAAACAACCATCCACTCAACTGTCAGCATGTATACCAATCAGATTAGGAGATAAATCTACATATATGACCAGCCCAATCCTGGGTCAAAGGACATGACCCCATGGTCTGCTGAATCAGCAGCCAACCAACCAGCCCAAAGACAGCATCAACCTCCGGCGAAGGAAAGACCAGAGTAGGTCCATCTTTTGACTTCGCACCTAACATGTACAGCTGAACAATTATCTGAACTAAGTACAACAACAACACACTCCAGGGTGTGGTTGTGCACTTATCCTTATGAAACTTTTGGCATCACCATTATAAATATCCAGCCTGGGATGATATTTGAAGATGCTTCTCTTCCAAGATCATATAAATAGAACACCCTATATACCTACCATCAAATGTCATGCAAGGAACAAACCATCATCTTCAGACTATGAACTGGCTACAACAGACTGAGAAGTCTCATGTTCTGAAAGCTGAAGATTGGCGAGGCAGACCGGTGCAACTGTGGACTGAGCCCAGAGACTGCAGAACACATTCTTCATACCTGTCAACTCTACCAAGAAGAGAGCGAGAAAATATGGCCTACTGAGATGGTACTACTTCCAGACTTGAGGGGTTCCATGGATGACCTGAAGCGAATCCCACAATTCATTGAAGCTATTGGTACCGTAACTTGATATCTGACTGAAGAAAGAAGAACACCCTATATAGAACAAAACAACAGGTCGTAAACACATGCATATATCACACAATGGTATTGGATCAAAAGGCACAAACTATGGAACGCTGGATCATCAACCAACCAACAAACTTTACCAATCACATCTACTAAAGGAGTGAGTCAAATTTATTTCTGATAACCAGTACTTAAGAACAGGGTAAATTATTTGGTTCTTGATTGGTATTTGTGTACAAGTTGTTTACATCCTTTTTATTTACATGTTTTCTAATAAATGTACACTGTGGTCTTTATTGTCACATATGACAAAGAGTAATGTTATATTTGAGATTGACTGATGATGTGTGTCATGGACAATTGTGCTGATCATAGAAAATGTGATATTGCTGATTTGATGAAAAAAAGGAGGGAGTGGATCATTATATGGAGGTATATATAAATAGTGTGGCATGAAATTAAACACTTAGTTAATACTATGGCTTTAAAGAAAACACTTCGAATAAAATATGACATAAAGAAAACATTTTCAAAAAAGTGTGACATAAAGAAAACACTGAATAGAATATGACTTGAAGAAAACACCGAATAGAGTAACACAAAAAAACATGGAGGAAAATGTGACATTAAAAATACTTTGAATAAAGTATGACAAATAAAACAATCTGTTGATAAATTTATGATATATGATAAAGTTGATATATAATGTGATATAAAAGGATACTGTTGATAATGTGATATAAAAGGAAAAAGTTGATAATGTGACAAAGGAGATGATGCGGATGATAATATGAAATCAAGAAAACACATTGATAATATTATGATAAGAAAAATTGTGATCCTACTTCTTCTTCTGCATTCATTATCAAACTCCTGCAGATTAGCAGGGTGTAGTCTGGAGAACAGAATACATTGTGTCATCGTTTGCAGTATTGCTGCGATATATGCGCCTTTCGACCTGACAATCCGACTTCAGCATGGCTTTGGGTTATTTTGGTCCTATATAGGATGGTCCTATAACCAACTTCACTCCATTACCTCCTTAGTCACCTCTTATGACATGCATAAAAGGTAAACAGTTTTGCTATTCTACGCTATTCGGGCCCGACAACAAACAGGCAGCGGTCATACTAACAAGAGGTACATGTATTTGTTTCTATCAGCTAACGTTATGCATATTAATAACTGCTTTAGCTAAAAATTCTACAACCAGTAATTCGCTCTTGCTGGCGACTGCAAGAATATAAATGTCACGACTTATTAGGTTACTGACTGACATTAACATAAGGACACATGGTCGAGTTGTTACATTTGGCTACCTTTGCTCACAGCAAACCACCATGAAAGGCACTATACGAACCGCTCCCACATACATTAACCACGTTTCTGTCAAATCTGGAAACACGCCATGGCAAACAATTTTGGTCATTTCCTTTAATCGTTCACCAGAGAACAGTGGGTCTTAATTGGTCACGATAACAATTAGACTAATGTCTGCAAAATGATAATTAATGTCCCCCAAACTTGGTGTGTCATTTGATGAAAATGCCGATAGTCGTTTCTGTTCGTTTCGTCACTTTTGCGATTATTATCTAAATTGTGTTGGATTAATCACCACAATTATACGAATTGTGTGCCAAATTATGTCTAGTTTTACCGAACAGTAGAGATAACCAAGATCCTATATGTACCTCCTCGTGGTGCACCCTGGAAACAGAAATACAACTGCTCTTGGTGTATTTCTGGCTAACACCTTTAGGCTCGTGTCCGTGGATGTTGTAGATGGAATGAGAATTGCCTGAAGAAAGACAGGAAATATCTACGAAACCTCTACGCCATTACATCCAACATCACTGTTGGCACGCAGTGATGTAAGGCATCTGTGCATTTCGTCTCGGCAGGTTTAAAAAGCTGAAACATTGGAGGAGCAACTATGTCAATGTCCCTAACATACGGAGATCTTACGAGTACACACTTGAATCTGGAAAAGGTGACACAGCGTAGTGTGTGAATCAATTCAGCGGCAACGAAGCTACAATAGTCCAACACGAAACCGATTGGCGGAAATGATGTTCATGAACACACAGAAGCTCACATGTTCCATCACAATTGACCCCATTCAAAGTAAGATTCATGACTCAAGTAATGGATTTTGAACATGCACTCCTGGGTATAGAAAATAGCTTTGAATACAGCTCCACATTGCACGCAGGACTAGCATGAACAAATGTCGGGGAGTACATTGTTCAATCGTCTGACCGAAACAGTGTTGAGAGTCGAATTCTGGACAATGCGTGCAACGTAGAAAAAAAGGGGGGGGGGGGGAGTCTCTAACGACACTGCAAACCAAGCCCAACTCCACTTGTAGGCACTGCTCATACAGAGAGAATTGCGTTCAGTACCCAAGGGCCCACTGCGAAGCTCCTTGTCCAAGATTCGTATTTTATCTACGTCATATTTTATCTACGTCGTGGGATAATATAGGCCTACGCAATGGCGAAGAATCAAATTACAGAGACCGCGCCTGGCGATGGATTGGAAGGCCATCTTAAGTGGACGAGGCGAGTGCGTGATAAATGTACAGGAAACCCCAGACCCCCGACGTGTTTGGCAAAGCACTCCTCGTCTAGGAAGGTGTATCGACTCTGAGTCTAATTAGATTGTAGGTGTTACCCAATACGGCTCATACGGAAGAAATTAGGAAACTAGGGACACAAAGGGTGGCAATGGAATGGTCTTCCTACACGAGGAACAGCTTGCTGGCTGTGAAGCGCCTTGTTGGAGGAAAGACAAGCAGTGGGTGACCCAGAAAAACTATCCGCTGTCTCGTGACATATACCCCTTCTGAGTAGAAGGCTCCTTCTATATGCACTACACTAAGCTGAAAACTGAAGTTTCCTGGATATGATAGAAAGCTCAGAGAAACCTCCCTACTGCACATAAGAAGTAAGAACTAATCGCTCGCAATTCTTGGGAAAGAAAAAGAAGAACCGAACAGTAGGCCCTATGTTAAATCATGATTTTATAACCGAGCTATGCTGTTATTTGTGCTACGTGTTAATGGTTAGGCTATATCACATAATCAGTTGCTTCTTACAGCAAGTTGGCCAATATATAGGCCTATATGACCCTATATAGCTATCTGTCCATACTTTGCTATGTTCAAACGCAAATACAATTGCACTTAAAGTAGCTTCAACCTTCCGATATCATGTTACTAGTAAGAATATAGGCCTAATACCATGGACACTCGAGAGTGTATAGGCATTGAGAGAACTGATATGCTGATTTCGAAATCTTACCAATCATGAATATCTTCTGCTTCTTCTTCTTCCTTTACTTTCAGACTTTCACATTATAAACTCTTCCAAGGGTAGCAGTCACCCCCAGGCTCCGAGCAGTGTAGAGGTTTCATGAAAGGAGACGACATGGATAAGTGTTTCTTCGTTATGTACCGACTACACCACCAAAATCTATATCACACATTCAAGATCCACATAACAGACCTATGCACATGCGGCACCAGCCCTATGACTGCACAGCTAAATACTTCTTGTTTCATACATGCCAAACATACAACGAAGAAAAGCACGTCCGATATTCATAGTCTTACTGTTGGCATCATGGCTTTAGATATGGCTTTAGCGGGGAAGTGGTTACCTAAATCGCGTTGATCGTCTGGTTTTGTGGTATTTTTTTTAAAGAAACCGGCCAAAAAAAGTAGAGGTGAAGGTAAATAAGATCTTTAGCATTCTTTTTAGTATAAAATGATGTATTTCATTTTGCAAAGAAAAGAAAAGTGTTCGGCTTTGAACCCCTTCAAATACAACCCCTTTATATACTACCTTGCGCCGCATATTGTACTAAGGTAGTAGATATCAAAGCCCTAAATAGGGGAGGGGTTGGTAGGGTTCAAACTTCAAACCCCCCCCCCTCTCCCTTAGCAAATCAGGCGATGACTTTTAGTACTATGAATGTAGGTCTAGTCAAAAGGTGGGTAAAATCCCCCCCCCCCCCCCCTTTAATAATTATTCGTAAAAAAGTAATCACATTTGCGATCAACAAGAGGGACTGGCAAAACACCGGAAAATGGTCTTTTTTATTTAGATAAAACACCTCCTTACTGGAATCGTATCTACGGACTTACGGCCCTGTGGGTATTTCTAAAACAATCTTCCCTAAATGAAAACCTCGCCATAGATGAGAATGCTTTCTTCAAACATAGTATAAGCAAAGTGACCAGATTTTGAACATTTTTTAAAACCGGGATAACCATTAACAATACAAAATACCTCTTTCTTACCTCTTTTTACGTTTTACGTAATGGAGCCGCTTACTTTTCAAATAAATTTTGTATATGCCTTCATGTTAATATGTATATAATTTCGGTACAAATTCGATAAATTAAATTATTCTTATGAAAAATCTACGTATTAAAAAAAAAACCGGGCTATTTTCCCGTCACGATAATGTTTTTTGGTTCTGGGTACTGGGACAAAGTTTCGAAAACCGATGTTGTACCTGTAAAACCGAAACGTCTGAACACCATTAACATGCATGGAAGGACGAATTAGAGCAGGACTATTCTTACTATATTTATACAGAACTATATTTACTCGGGTGCCAAAATGTAGAAAATAGGGATCATCACGGGCCGGAGGTCCGAATCCCAGCCTAAAAAAT
The DNA here is from genome assembly GCA_034231615.1 of Meghimatium bilineatum. Classification (NCBI taxonomy): domain Eukaryota; kingdom Metazoa; phylum Mollusca; class Gastropoda; order Stylommatophora; family Philomycidae; genus Meghimatium; species Meghimatium bilineatum. The sequence goes on from CM067298.1 coordinate 51,643,544, forward strand.
TACTTATATTTCATACTATAGGAGTATAGTTAGTATAGTACCATACAATTGAAGACATTTCTTGTGGTAAGTGTAATAAACTGTAAAATTTTTATACCTAGATTGAATGATACATTGGATAATTGTTTGTTTGTTTTTCGTTCGCTCCATTGTAACCATCACGGATATCCGTGCGATTTCCGCCGGGAGTGTGATTACGTTGTGCCACCGTTATGCGCCTTGTAGGCCTATCACATCCGATTTCGGCATGCCTTGACAATTCGGGTGGGCTACCCTTGCCTGTGACAGCCTCTATATCTGTTTCCAGGCACGCGTAGTGGAGACTCTTCGCCCAGACGATTTTTTGCTCTCGTCTGACTCGAACGAGGTGTTCCACTTTCTATGAACTTGCCTCGTGTAATTGGACGTGCTGTGCCTGTGCCCATTGGGTACTGAACCGTTTCTCATCCGTGAGCCTGGTTCCTTAAGGGGAAGAACTCAACAGAGGAGTTGGACCCTGGCTCTTTCGCCCTCTTAGCCGAGGTGTCATTCACCGACATCGTGTACCCCTTGTCCAAGTTCGAGTCTCACACCACGCGTTTGAGAGCAAGGCGTTCTCGAGCTGAGCGTCCTTGTCCCAATAGCGCCTGAGCCCATCAGGTACTGAACCCTTTCTCTCTTCAAGTGTATTTACGGTGTAGGAAAACCTGACAGTAGAGTTGGGCCAGGGCTAAATCGTTGTCCCTTTTGTGCCTGAGCGCATCGAGTACGGAACCCTTTCTCTTCGCGAGGTTATTTCCGGTTTAGGAAGGCTCGACATTAGAGTTGGATTAGGTCTTCTTGCTTTACCAAACGCCAATGAATGGGTCTGGGTCTCTGCCTGTAAGCAACACAGGTAACTAGAAGCTCCCCTCGAGCTGACGGAGCTTGTAGTTCCCCTTTCCTAGGAACTTTTCATTTTCTATTTGCAGTTCGTGCTGCCCTCTAGCGCTGTTCTGCCCTTTCATTGTTTCATTGTACTCGGTATGAAATATATTTGTCTCTCGCCATGCATCTACCTTTACGTGCCTTTTACATTGGCCGCCCCTCCAATGTTCGGGTGCTGCTGGTGGTATCGGAGATATTGTCTGTCTCTTGTGCAGTCAAATCTCTTTCCATCTGCTACCTCCACATTCTCGGACTCGATCCCCAAATGATTTGGCCAGAATCAGCACGAGCTGCTGTATTTCTGTTTCCAGGGTGCACCGCGTGGAGGTACATTTGGGATCTTGGTTATCTGCTAACCCTGGGTCCGCCTAAAGCAATGCGTTCCCTTTGCACCCCACATTGTATAATGTTATACATTTAGTATTTTTATTACTTTATTTGACTGTTTTAACAATGATCCGCGGGCCACTTTCTAGGACTCCGCGGGCCACCAATTGAATAGCCCTGAATTAGAGTAAGTGTACCCAGCGATCGGCGGGAACAATACATTTATGTGTGTGTGTGTATATGTATATATATATATATATATATCCTAGGACATTTGATTAAAGAGATGGGATGCAATTGTTCTTTTAATCCTACAGTTGTTGGTCATCAGAATGTACATTCCAATGACCCCCAATGTGTTGGCGAGATCTAAAAGGGGATCAAAGAATAGTGACATTGTTACATGCCAGACATGTCGCTAGAGATGACTAAGGAAGTTGTGTCGGTGGATTTGACTGTCTCATCCAATTGTCAGTCACCCATAGGCCATGCTGAAATCGGATGTGCACTGTCGCAAGGCGCATACACCAGTTGCAGCTAAGCTCTCTCTGGGCACTCATTGACGAAAGGCAAATGAGGAAAATAATGCACACTGATGAATAACTACATTTTCTACACGAAAACTCAAATATTTCAGAAGTGTCTTCACTGCAACCACAAGGTGTCTTACGATAGAGAATAAAGATTGTGAAGATGGCTTCGCCATGGCCTGATGACAAGGACTGTTCTCTTGCATGCATACTTACTGACAGTGAAAATGCTATGCAAAGTTGAACTTTAAGCGTCCACCGTCAATGTGTGGAATTATTGACACAATCTATAACCAGAAAGATTACGTTTATATTATTGATCTATATGTGTGTTTTATGTGTTTTCCTGTGATTAGCACAACTTCATTGCCTATTTCAAGTTTAGTTTATATTAATGCCAGGACATTGTCTTCTTAGCATACTCTTTGAAATTTTTGTAGTGTATCGTTACTGCTCTAATTATTTCAGCTCGGTGCGTTCTCATAACTTTACCATCCACTATAGCTTTACCCTCCCCAAATATGTCAGATCTTTTATTGTCCCTGACTTCCGCATCACCAGGACAGTAAATCCATGTGATGCTCTAGGCGTTGTTGAGAAGAGTGTCCTACTGTTTTCCTAGCATGCATTTTTTATCTATCTTGCGCAGCATACTCTGTGAGTTTGATAGAATCACTGTAGCTGTAGATGCTGGTCGTGGAATTGTCAGCTAAATCAGAGCCAATGCTACTGTGTTTATCTCCATTCTCTTTCTAGATGTTGCGGTGGATAGGCAGCAGATTTTTTCCACCGTCCTCTTGCCATTTTGGTAGACTGAGCTGGAGCTGTCACCCGCTATACTCTGATGGATGTATTGAGACGGAAATATGATCACATATGGACTTGTACAGTGTGCTCTGTTGATAACCTGCTGGCATAACTTATTACTGAAGAGATAGGCTCCATAGATACCATTAAAAAAGTATAGAAATATGTCATACACTGACTTATACAAGAACTATATGGGATAGAAATTACGTGCATTGGTTACCTAGACATGTTGATATACCCTTTATAGAAGAGGCAGATACGTTAGCATAACCGCCCGTGTGTTGTCGGGGCCTGAAAGGGGAGAAAAGAATAGCAACACTGTTTACCGTCCATGCATGTCGTACGAGGTGACTAAGGATGTTATGGGATGGAGTTGGCTGTCCCATCCCATATAGGGTAGGTGACCCAAAGCCATGCTGAAGTCGGATGTGTCAGGCCGAAAGGCGTATATATCGCATCAATGCTGTAAACCATGACACAACGCATTCCGTTCTCCGGACTACATCCTGCTGATCTGCAGGAGTTTGAGAACGAACGCAGAAGAAGAAGAAAAAGTTAGCATAACTACAGACCTCCATGCCAAAAGGCGAAAAAAATAGTGCACATGGCAACAATAAAACAAATTACCAAAACAATTTTAAAGCATGGAAAACAGCAAAAACACGAAGACAACATTACCACCATCTATCTACACCAACTAGAGGAGAGGACATTATCCTACATGAAAGCACACCAAACAAATATTTAGATTATTAACAAGAGACTGCCTGACTGTTTCTCCATTGAAACAGAATCGATTACAAACATACCCACAATACAGAAAATGTCAACACCAACGAAACAGTAGAACACCACTTGATAACCTTCCCTGATCTACACGAAATATGGCATGCCCTTCCTCCCCCGAAAAAAAAACCCCCCGAAGCAGTGAGAACGTTTTATACAGAAACACTGAACAAATGAAAAGAGCAGCACAGTTTCATAATACCGCTTTTAGTCATCAAAATATGACGCTCGGTGACCAGTGAATCACGAATAAAACCAATGACTCACTATGAATTAAGCCACTATTCACTATCAATTAAGCCATTTTATGTGCTCTGCTTCGTAGCGAGATACACTCTAGACTCTAGACCAAAATGGTCAAACGGATAGAATTTTCACAAATACATAACATTGAAATTACACAAGCTAGATGTGCACAAAAATATGGTACCTGACAAGAGGCTTTTATTGTGGAACATATCGTCAGAATCACTCCGTTTTTATCAATCAATTCGTTTTTACTCTACTAGAAGGTCTGGTATCAATATCCTTAGGAGACCAGTCAAATTGATCCAGTTGAAGTATACAATGGAGCATTTAGCACACATTTTGGAAACCAGCGCACCACAAATTAAACTATTGCGAGTCAAATTCATGTTAAACAAATTAAAGAAATAGCTGCGTTTAAATGCATATATAAACTCTATCATCCATCTATTTGTAAGCTGAGCCAAAATATCGTTAGTGTATATAACTGCATCATACCCTGTGATGTTATCACCAGGGACGTAGATACGTTTACTGTAATGGGTTTTACCTAATAAAACATATGAAACAATTTAGTTTTTAATCACCCTATGTTGTGTGTAATACCCTTTCTTTTGTTGAGAAATTTGCTGAACTTTTTTACGAAACATCGTTAAGGAAGGGGTTTTAACCACCTTTTGGCTACATTCCTAGTACTGAAGGTTATATTCTGGTTTTCTAAGGGGATTGGGGTGGGGGAGGGATGTGAATTTGGTTATCACAGAGAAACTGTTGTATTTCTAGTTCTTTTCCACCATTGTGCCAAGTTGTGGTATTAACTACCCGCTCAGTGTAAAAATTAAATACCATGGGAAAACGATTGAAGCAACGTGTTGTGATCACCTGACTGTTAAAATATGTGCACACATATGTGCACACATATTTTATATTTTATTTTATCGGACATATTTTATCATATTTCATCTATATATCCCAGATCTGTAATATTGATGGGGTCTTTGTTACCTCCAATATTTTATGGTAGTGTGTCCTGATATAACCTAATTGGACTTTGTCCGCTGGTTGAAAGGGGCACGCCTCTCTAAAAGAGAGGCAAACTCATTAACTACCTACCATATGTGCACACATCGACATTCATCGAATAAAAGTTACGGTATATTGCTGCGCTTGTGTGGGTCAGTGGGAGGTGAGGTGAACAAGGACTGTAAGAAGCAAAAAATTAAAGGGGTCAAAATTCTTAGAGGATTGACTTCATGGATCTCGGGTTACCACATTTATACTCCGGCCCTCTCAACGAAACTGCACACCGTCTGCTGAGTGTTACTCGTAGTTTCAAGCGATAACCCCAGGGAATCTCCTTGGAAAATCAGCTTTATAAACAAGACATCAGGGAGATCATCAAAAGGCGGCAATCCAGTGAAGACGTAGTCCATGCATAAAGTATGTAGCACATAAATACTTTCAGCTCCGATTGCCATATGGCAATTTTGCGAAATCTCCGCGCAAGAGTGCTGGTATTCGTCTGGCAAACATCCAATTCTTCAGTGCGACATTGCTCTGCCACACATTAGTCGATATACAGTGGATATTGTATTATAAAACGTATCAATGTTTATGCCATTTTAACGCATCTGTCGTACAGACGACAGCCCCGATCTCGCACCTTGTGACTTCATTCTTTTCCCCCAAACAGAAAGGGCATCGTAAAGCTACTATATGAGATGCGAAAAAAAAATAATGAAACAATAAAACAATACTGTAAGGAACCGTCGAGGATGGAAGGAGCAGAGGAGGTAAAATAAATACATGGGCAGACAACATCAAGGAATGAACAGGACAAGGTTTTTCCTCACTCATACACATCGTGGAAGATAGAAAACAATGAAGGACTATGTACTGAAGCATCCAATGTGGTACTCCTACGACCATGACATCTTACGGGTTCATAGATAGATCAGATGAGATGCAAGCATCTGTGTGTATCTGGTTGCAGGAAAAGCTTCTTATTTCTTCATACATATCTTGAAACTGTTAATTAGACGTCTGTGTTTGTGTGAGGACATGAATGACGACTATTTATCCATGTAATGTGTCCTTTACAGAACGTCGTAGTCACCGTCACCCTGTAAGCCTCTCTGATCTGATCCCTGTAAAAATGAACTCTTTTATGTTAGGCCATAGAACGTAACCCATAGCACCTACATTAAAATACCAGTATGTGTGAACTATATAATTGGAACAATTTATATAAATAATAGAGTAACACGGATACCTCACAAATTGCTACTTCCTTTCCAGTGAATAGTAACTTCTATCCTAGTGCTATTTAATTTGACCGGAAACAACGCACAAATTGTTTACAGAACACCAACCTTAGTTCCGGCCTTTGTTCTGGATCTCTGACCTTCATCTGTTGCTTTGACTAATAATATAGGACAGACTTTGACACATACATGTGGGATCGGAGAATCTAATGGTAGATTTCGCTAGACAACGGTACAAAACTCAATGTAGAATAAACTATACAGGCGCCAGGTAACCGGTACAGTATGTGGAATCGTTCATGTCTAACATTCTTCAGCAGACATTTTTGTTTTTCTTTAATTTGCCCCATTTCCCCAGTAACCGGTATTTCTGATAATTTATTACGTACAAACACAATGTACCTATTTCGTATTTCCGAGTTTTTAGACAATTACATGTGTATTTTACGTATTTTTAGTATTTTTTTTAGTCATGACTAGAACGCCAGCATCGGTGAGGTCGTGGTTTCAAAGCACAGTTAAGAATGGATTTTAGTCTTTCTGAAGAATAATATACAATTCGTATCGTACACGTTGTGGCGACTGTTATGGCATAACGGCCTTTATTTCCACTATCTTCTTCTCTGCGTTCGTTCTCATATTCCTGCAGGTTTACAGAATGTAGTTCGGGGAACGGAATTCGTTTTGCCACGGTTTACAGCTTACGCTATATCTTCGACTTTCGGTCTGACTTTCGGCTCAGTATAGCTTGCGCTATAAAAGGATGCCATTTATCTTTAAACAGCACAAGCATCTTCTAACAAGCCATCTAAAATAAGGAAAAGTCCACTATGTACGTATTATCTTTTTATTATCAAAGTTGTATCTTCGACCAAAACATCAAGAAATAAACGGAAAAAAAACAACTTACAAATGTAACCAACCAATATGAATTAATAGATAACACTACACTTGATTTAAAATTTAACACGGACGTTTGTTCTTTTTACCTAATAACGTCTACCGCATTCGTTCTAAAAAAAATCTGAGGATTGCGTGATGTAGTCCAGAAAACGGATTGGATGCATGGTTGGTGCCGAAATGAAGCATGCCAGTGCAGAAGTATTCCATGATAGTGACGTACTGCCAGAAGTATAGAAAATAATTTGGGCAAACAAGTTTATCATTCTTCCGTAATTTTTATTGATCCATCTGCTAAGATGGTGTACATGTTGTAATAGAGTGTGGTGTGGCAGGCCGGAACAATAGAACAGTAGGTCGGCAGCTTAGTCAAAATCCAGACTGACCAAATGAATGAGTAAAGTGTTGTAACAATATTGTCACAAAACTGTCTTCAGATTACATTAAACCATATTTAGGAACGACAGTCTCCACGAAGCTAGCAAAGTAGACGACATAGATCAACAAGTCGGCCGATATAGAATGGGCCTGACAATGGGCATTGTTCCTCTCCGCCAATGGAGGAAGACTCAATAGACCAGGTATTGACATACAAGATCTTCTTCTTCTTCTGCGTTTGTTCTCAAACTTCTGCAGATTAGCAGGATGTAGTCCGGAGACCGGAATGCGTTTTGTCATGGTTTACAGCATTGCTGCGATATCTGCGCCTTTCGGCCTGACACATCCAACTCTAGCATGGCTTTGGGTCACTGACCCTATATGAATGGGATGGGACAGCCAACTCCATCCCATAACCTCCTTAGTCGCCTTTTACGACATGCGTGGAAGGTAAACAGTGTTGCTATTCTTTGCTCCCCTTTCGGGTCCAGGCAACATACGGGCAACATACCAGATAAAAGGTGTCGTTCGCCTTGGCTATTTATCGAGAAAACAAAGTAGTAAAGTATAGAGGCGTGTCTGTTACCTCTGGTGGGAACGATACATGCAGGTAGCTTGCACAAAAGAATTGCAGATGGAATGTCTGGGATGTGCGAACCCCAACGACAAATTGACCGAGGAGGATTGTTTTCATGTACGTCACTAGCAGTTTTCAACTAAACGACGAAGATGGCGAGACTTTAAAACGGATGTGAGAATATCCGATGGAAGCATTTTGATTTATCATAATTTTTTCTCAAATACTGGGAAACTGCATGTTCAAGGACTATGCCGGTGGACTAGGTTCAGAGACTAGGAGGTTAGGACTTGGTTCGGGGCTCAGGTTGAGACCGGAGTCAGAAAGTGTAGTTAGAAGTTATAGTTCGGGAAGTTTAATTTCAAAGTTGTAGTTAGGAAGTTTTAGGAGAGCTTGAAAATTATCAAGTTGGGAGACGGATTAAGTCTCCAGAAAAGTTGTGAGCTAAGAAATATTTAATATTTGCTAAGATTATGTACATTTATTTATTGATGTCGTAACTCTGGATGTTGTAAACTGGATGTTGTAACTTGGACGTTGTGATGAAGTAATAAACAGGTTATATATATGAGAACTCTGGTTGCCGCTACCATCATATTGAATACGCTACTATATTTGAATACAACGGCTTATATTTCACAACTTGTGTTGAAGACACCTAAACTGGTGCTTGTATCATCTCTTAACACTGTCATAACTAGATAATGCATGACTATATTCAACCATTTAACACTGACATACTATCATTCCCCGTCAACTAGCAGTCTGTCGCAGAAGGACATAGGTGCAATGCTCTCATCACTTCTTCGTCCATGGAGATATCTTCTTCTTCAACATTAATTCTCTAACTCCTGGTGGATCTCTCTTGAATATGGGGTCAATGGTCCTACTAGATTTCCAGTAGGATGTAGTCCAGGGAATGGAAATGCGTTGTGTCGCTGTTTTATTTGCGATAAAAGTAAAAAATTTAAACAAGACATACATTTAATCCATGAGATATAACAAAGGGACATACAACATGACACACACACACACGAGTATAACCAAATAGATCAACGTTTCTCAGACTGAGTTCTGCGAAAGGAAGCTAGAGGTTCCACGAGAAAAGGTGATAACCAGGCAAATTAATGTGTTTAAATAAATGTTTATGCCGTGAGTTATAACTGCAGGTTATAATCAGCGCACACAGAACAAGTCCATATGCGCTCCAATCTTCATCTCAATAAATCTAAGAGGCTGTAGAAGCTAACAAGTTCCAGTTCAGTGTTGATTTGTCAGGTTCTTCATATATTCTATATCCTTCATATTAATAATTTTAGACACACTTACGATATAACTAGATTTCAACCCAAAATACGTATTTGGGTACCAAAAGACAAGAATGTGTCATTTTAGAAATGTAAATTTTGTTATATAAATTCGCATCACAAATAACATTTCCTTAATAACAATATTTCTTCATATAACATTGTAACTTTATTGGTGTTATTCCTTTTCCACATTATCGTATAGACTTTAATATACGATGCATGTTTCTGTTCTGTTTATATCTGTTACATACGATGAATGTGGGTGTCTGTGGCTATATTCATAGCGATATCTACAGAAGCGAAAATGCTTAATTATTCTTGATCTTAGTTAGTTTTAAGATTTGTGTCCCATGTACATTTCAGGAACAAGTTCTCTTGTACGGCTAGCACACTAGCAAGGTATTAATTGTCACGCCGAAGTCGCATGTGTCGGACCAGACGGCAAAACCGACAATACAACACATATCCGATCTTAGGACTACATTCTTCTGATAATCTACTAGAACCATTGTGCTGTTATAATAAAGATTCGGTGGTAATTTGAGAACGAACGCAAGGAAATATACGATATATATATATTACATAATACATATGCAATATAACATTATATAGGGGTCCCACAGGACTTGAATATTGTTTCAATGATTTCACTAGGGAAGAAACATTAAGAGACGCTGGGATAGATGAATGTTGGATAGATTTTAATTAGGGGACAAGCTTGACTATATAGTCATACCATTTGCTAGAAGTATACTGTTGCGTGACGGAAGGTTTAGTATACAGTGGTTCTCAACATGGGTCATATGGCCCATTTGCGGATCACAGAGACCTACTGGAGGGTCGCGGAGACACATTTTGAAATTGGGGGTGGGGCACAAGACGCCTCAGCTATATTAACTAGTTGAAATTCCAACATAAAATAATTGGATTAATGTGTGCTTTCCACTACAAACAAGTGGATTGGATTTTTGTTGGAGGTTAAGTTCCCGGTATGTTAGGGACACGGCAACAGTATTAGAAAATGGGGGCTGAGGTAACTTACTGTATACATAAAAACTCCTGTGGTCGATCCAGCCACCTTGAGTTGGGTACTATAATACGCCGAACAGTCCAATGACATTTACAGTTCGAATATGGCTCATTAGCAATCTACGAACTATTAGGCATGGGTATAACTCTAACTGAATTTTCAAAAGTGGATGTAAAAAAATGGTCATCATCACTTGTAATGGACGAACACACATGCTTAGATAATACGGAGAAATTACATCATCGCAACATTATAGGTGCTGAAAACTGCACTAGTCTCTGGTCAACTACAAGCTAGGTGTTTGTGGGTAAAACCTATAGTAACCCAATTTCCTTCACTAAGTTCCAGTTATGATACGGCAAAATGATGAGGTATTCAACATTTCTATATTGACTCGTATCTACGGATTTACGGCCCTGGAGGTATTTCTAAAACAATGTTCCCGAAATGAAAACCACGACATTGAGGAGAATGTTTTCTTCAAACATAGTATGAGCAAAGTGACCAGATTTTAAACTTTAATAGAGTCACACTTCTCTTGCCCCCACCCCCCACCACAGAGGCAATTTGATGAGTTGATTCAGGATAATTATAAATATTTGTTTAAAAACCCCCATCAAAATGTGACTCATTTTCTGCTCAAATTTATACTGCTCCAGTTGTAAATTGTTTCTACGTTCAGTATATTTTTTGTTACTCTTGGTATAAGACAATAAATATAGACGTGAACTGTACACATGATCTGATAGTTTACAGTTCTCTGAACATAAGCAGGTGAAGTATATCTATAATACAATATAGTTACACATCTTTCTTCTTCTTCTTCGCTGCTTCCCAAACTTCGGCTCTTGTTAAAATGTAATCCAGAAAACGGAAAGCATGGTGTCATTGTCTACAACACGGCTGCGATCTCTGTTAATTTTGGCCTTCGCACATCCGACTTTAGCATGGTTTTTTGGGTTACTTTGACCTATGGTGGGACAGCTAACTACACTCTAAAACTTCTTAGTAGCTCTTACGATATACATAGCAGGTAACAGTGTTCCTATTCTTTGCTCCTCTTTCAGATACTGGCAAACAAGTGACAGCACACCTACATGTTTCAATAAATGTTGTTTAATTCAAAGACCGTAGATAGAGAGTGATGGGAGTGTATTAAGGGGGAGTCAAACTCCACCCCCCCCCTTTTAGAAAAAATAGAGCACGCCAATTAACACTAATAAACACTGCCGAAGTCTTCTATGTCGGGCCATTGGTGCGAACGAAACAGCGATACAACCCATTTCCGCCAAGTGGACTACATCCCGCTGATAATCTAGTAGGACTTTTGACATGTTGCAGAAGTGTTCCAGCAAGAGTTTGAGAACTAACACTTAAATAGGAATCCAAAAAGAAAAGTTAGAATCTTCTTTGGCCACCCCACTCTTAATGTGTAGCAATGTGGCATTAACGACCTGTGTGTATATATATATATATATATATATATATATATATATATATCAGCATAAGCAACATCATAAACCCTTGTACTCATGTCAGGTCATGTAGCCAGTGACATGGCCCAGGGTTGAGTATTTTGTGTATACGAGCACATACATGCACAAGAAAGGCATCGTTGTGCGAGAGACCTCACGAATATGCTGTAATCATATTGTTTTAAGCAGTATCATTTTATTTTTCATTTCTTTCTCATTTACAAATAGAAACCGACTTCTGCATGTGCGTGGAAAACACATGCATCAACAGTGTAAGCGATGAAAATGTCACACCGGGTTTTCACCCTGGATATGGTCACTAATGTTCAAGACATAAATGTTTGTAGCATATCTTATTCATAACGTAGCGATTAACGCCTACTTTTTTTGGATGTAGTGATTTTTTAGAAAATATTTATGTTCAACAAGTTGCCATTGCTTTATCAACGATACGTATGCGCAACTGTCTTCCGAGGGAAATTGGCCTGCTACTTCACAGTATATGTGAAGACTGTGATTGCTCTTCAGCTTTCTGCTGAGAAGGATAGATTACTAACGAGGAGTCCATATAAACATTATAGACATTTCTTATAAATTTAAAATTGATTATATTTCTTACAAAGTAAAACAAAGTAGTATAAAAGTATATCAGTCTGCAATAGTTTTAAAAGCGTATAAAACTTTGACAATATTAATATTTGAGTAATAACTCAAAAATGCGTGGTTGTTGGAGAAGTAAAAAAGCAGCGATCCTTTCTATAACAAGTTTTAGTATTTTTTAAGTACCTTCTTCGGTCTCCTACAACTTGTACGCAATACAACGATATATTTGATATTTACACAAAACATATTAACACACCCCGTTAAAGTAGGACTGTAAAATTTCAGAAGTTACTTATGGGCAGATCATTCTTCATATGAAAGACATGTAAACAGTTATGACGTCGTATTCATGTATGGAACCTACATTAGCGTTAGACACACACACACCCACGCAGGCAAGCACGCACACGCTCGCGCACACACATACACACACACACACACACACACAGAGAGAGAGTGAGAATGTAATTGTGTTGTGAAATATTATGTATTTGTTAAATCATTTGATGTCAGGATTTCACAAACACTAGTAACGTATGTGTAAAATATTTCGTAATATTAAGTGTTGTTCCTGGCCGCGATGTTAGATCTCATAACTGAAAGTCCAGGGTTCGACTCCGAGTATGTTTTTTTTTTGCTTGTTTCTTTGGACAGTCGATGCATTGTACGTTTTTAAAATCGATTGTAAGTAAAAAAAAAAAAAAAATTTTAAAAAGCATAGTGCAACACAGCAAAGACTTCTAGACACATGCAGATATATATGAATATATATCTAGATGTCAGTGGACAAAGTCAACATTGACGTTTTGCAGGAGCCGAACATATTATTGTTTACCTATCTGAGAAGGCCACGCCTCGCCTCTGGCATAAATAAATATAGGTAGACAGAGACAGATGTACGGTTTTATATATATATATATATATATATATATATATATATATATATATATATATATATATATGCCTGGAAAATTGTGTTTACAAAATAATGAACATTTAAAAGTACGTTTCATATATCAACATTTTAATAAATATTTTGAAGTAATGAATTGTGTTTGCGTGTGTTATATTTGGGAAGGGTTAGGTCTTGTCAATAA